>VZTD01004799.1:587770-615202 GCA_013397725.1 Rhagologus leucostigma | reverse complement strand
GACCGGCGGGGTCCCCTCCGGCAGCAGTGCCTCAGCATCCTCCCCCTGGGAACACGTCCTCGCCGGGTTTAACCACGAAAAAAGCAGTCTGACCGGCTGCCGCCATGGTCCCGAGGGACGCGCATCAGCACAGCTTCGGCGGTGCACCCTGTGGACGGATAATGGTGATGGGCAAGCTGGACGCTAGAAAAAAATAAATAAAGACTTGATCTGCTGGATCTAGTCACTTCGGGGAGGCCACCTGTTGTCACGCTTCTCAAAAGTAATCCGTGTCAGCCGGCTGTCCCCTATGTCGTTGCTATATGGGGTAAAAACGAGGAAGGGTAGGGTGTGAAATCGTTAATTTATCGCTATCCTGGGGGTTATCTAGCGGCGGATTCTTCTCACGCGAACTCAAGTTTTTAAAGAATAAAGGGTCTCGCAACATGGCTGATTTTCTTTGTTTACCACGACACCAAGCACGTCTCAGAAGCAGCCTGACAAACGCGGATCGTGGAAGTATTATTAACGTGCCATTAACGTCGGGGTAATACTATTAATGTATTTGCTTTCACAAGTGATGTGTACCCTTCGCTGATACGGATCACGCAATGTAAATAATGTCAACACTAATAAATCTGCTTAATTCCCAGTCACTAGCAGTCACATTTCAATTCCAAGTAAGGTAGTGTCATCTTTATTTGATTTTTTCATTTGTGAAAATTCCCAGGGATAACCATCTTTTCCTTACAAAACATACACTGCTAGTCCCAGGAGAAAAAATTTTACACTTTTAGACATAAGTGGCTCTCAAAAATGCTGTGTCTTCAGACAGTAATCTACTAAACCCACTGAATTTCTAGATATGGCTCATTAACAAAGATAGCTCTTTGGGTTAATCCCACTCATATGTGTCAGCAAAATATTTTTGCAGTAATACCAATTATTCTGGGCAAATCTTGGGAAAATACTAGGGAGTGCTCCACATTCTCTACATCTTGCTTGCTGGTGCTTACTAGAAGTCCTTATGGGGGATTTTTAATTTCTTTCTTCCTTTTTTTTTTTTTAGTAACAGATTGGAAGTGCCATGTCCTTTGCCCTGAAAAATAACAGTTTAAATATGCCTCGTGTTCATCTTCCAGAGATGATAATAATTTCTTCAAATTAATCAAGCCTGCAGCTATAGAAAAGTGCCAGCTTTTCAGAAGCTGCGTTTACCAATCCGGAGTGCTGGAATTCCCTTTTTTTGTGGGGCATACGTACAGGAGGAGTGCCACAGGAATGTGAGGAATGCTCTCTTGGGCTTCACTCCTCGATCACTTCAGGGCACCCATTCCCTGCTGCTGCAGCCTAGCTTGCCTGACATCTTTGTATCTCTACATCAAAACAGAGCTACCCACTCCATTTTAATATGCAATTATCTTTCATTTCAGACCTATTAGCTGTAACAGCATCGAGTCGAGTGTTTTGCTCTGGTTAATTTTTTGCTGTGCTGTCTGGTAACACAATACCTGTGATTCACGGCATATTTCACTTCAGAGGATGGGATCTGGGGGCTCTCATAGTATTCTGATCAGTGTCACGAATCTCGATGGTCATAGATCTGTGTCAAAGGCCTATCACACACTACATGAATTGTTATAAATGGGAATGAATGAAAGAAGAGAATTGTACATAGAGAACTATGTACAAATGCACTCAACAATTTCTCAATAATATTTAGGGATGTGTTGTGCTAACACCTTTTTTAGTGTCTGTAAGCAACATATTCATATAATGCAAAAGCTTCTGATTATTCATATCCTCCATGGTGGATACTAGCCTGTCCTTTATGCTGGGTTTTTTCTCTTGCTGAAATTAGTCTAGTTATTTCTGAATAGAAAAAATAAACAATAAATCAGTAAATAATCATCAAGATTCAGAGTAACGACAGTCATTATAAGAGAAAACATCCAATTATCTCCAGAAACCCCTATTTTTCACTACAAGTATTCAACAAAATATAATTTACAGTGTCAAAGGTTTTTGCAACTTCCATTTTCTCTTAAGCCTCACTGTCTTCCTGTTTTCCAGCTTCAACAAAAAATCAGTATGATTTAAAATACACATATATACCATTCAGAACACGCCATTCATTACTCTTCAGGCTACATTATCTAGCCTTATCCTTATTTACAATGGGGTTTTTTTTTTTTTTTGAGGGAGGGTGTTTTTCTGGTCATGTTAATACATTACACAGGTTTCCTACCCATCTTACACCAGGAAACCAAGAGTTAACTATATTCATGCAGTACAGAGAGTGTTGATATTTCAACAATACAAAAAGGCTGCAACACAAAACATGACAGCTCAGCATAATATCTTTTTGGATAGCTGCAACTGATCACTATGTTATTTTAGAGAAGTATTTTGCCTTAGAAATGCAGAGTGTCTGCACTCCTGAATATGTCCATTTCTTTCAAGTGGTAATTTGAAATGGTCAGGTCAAACAGTTACTAAAACGCTAAGAAAACAAATTCAGCAGTTCTGGGAGCATTTTGTTTATTTGCTAAACCTCATTTTTTAAGAGGATACTCACACTTTGAAAAGCTTGTATTTGGCTTAGCCACATGGCTTTTAATTCATTACACCTGTAATTAGTCACCCACAGTTAAATGCTTGGTTTGTGCCAGTCTGCCCTGGTAGAAAATAAAACATTGCCACTTTGAGGGAGTTTAGTAAATTGTATACAGTCAGTATGGTTATAAGCCCAGGGATGTTTTCTCCCATTTTTCTGGGTGAGTACTTGTTTTCATCTATCTCCTTGAGATGGCATGGCAGCTGAAGCAGATTCATGCAGCCAAAGGCCAGCCCTCAGAACTGCCCCTCTCCTTCCCAGCTCTCTCTTGGCACCTTCTCAGCAACCATAAAAAGATACTTCCCTAACCATTCATGGAGGCAGACAGTTACAGGGGAACAGAAGTATTGGCCCAGTGAACCTCTCCAGAGCTGACCTTGAGAAGAGTAGCCATCCCCTTTGGACTGGGAAGAAGCCAATTTTGTCGGATTTTAAGTCAAAGATGAATTATTTTAGGTGAAAGTAAGGCCACTACCAAGGGGAGATGACTTCCTTCGAATAAGATTAGCTTCCGTGCTCTGCCTTTAGGGATGGCACCATTTCCAAGAATGCTGTCTCTCACCTTTTGGGATTTATACGTGGCTGGGATTGCTACCATTTGCAATTCCAGCTTTTAGTATCTTTTACACTGTGATGAAGGGCATGTGAGTTTGTTTGTTTGGGTGGTTTTGCTTCTTAGTTTTTTATACAACATCCTCTAGTTATTGTGGCTATTTGTCAACCAGCAATCACTTATGTATGGACACAGTATGTAACAACCACTCTGCACCCCTGATCCAGAGGGTAGGATAGAAGGATATCAATGGTTTAACATAGTCCATAGTAAAATAATCCTTGAATGTTTACCATAGGTTTTATGACCCTTTTATACTCATAAGATGTATGAAATTCTAAAAGCTACAAAAGAGAACCCAGCCTGTGCCATAAAAGAAGAATCATCCTCTGTTTATTTCTGGAAGGAAAAACAGAAGAATTTTTGACTACTATAATGCATTTCATGCATTTATTCAGAATTTGCCACTATTTGCATAGCTACATTTGGGAATATTTATCATTAAACTTCTGCTGTAGCTGCAAATGTATGCAAACCAGCTTTAGCTAGTTAGATTAATACTAGCAGCAACAGCACGTACCGTCCAAGTATTTACATGATCTGGGAGAGGAATTCACAGTCCACAGAGTGTTCTCTTCGGCTGTACTGATAAAGGTGCCCAAACAAAAGGGAAGGTGGCTGTACTGCAGCAGCACCCAGGAGGCGTAGCAGGAGGCCTGTGCTACACACTGTGTGAACACTGAACAAATTAGCAGGAACTCTTGAAGGTCGAGTGTGTGTTTCTGAAGCTCAGGAACATCTACCCAAACTTCCTTTGTGCTTGTGACCACGGTACAGGTCTGCCCCTCATCCCTCAGGAGTGAAAGTGATGATGGGAGGTGACTGCGAGTCTTCTATCCTGGTACCCCCACTGGGAAGGTGTGCTCCAGATCTCACATCAACATCTGCCCCAGCTTCTCCTTCTGTGAAAAGAGACACAAAAGTGGCAACTAAACCTCTTAGGTGTTCTGAGACATAGGGGAAGCACTGCAAAGTGCTGGTTCTAATGACAGTAGCAGCAGCATTTTGAGGGTTTTTTAAACAGAGGATGAACCACAGAGAGAAACAGTGAAAAAGCATCTTTTGTCATTATCAGGGCGTGTGGTGAAAGAGGTTGGTTCGGTGGGACGGTACAAAGCACACAGCAATAAGTCAGTGCTTCGGTCCTGGTGTGCTCTGGGACAGGCTGCCAGCATGGAGAGGCGCTCTGTGGTGGGTCTCAAATTGCACCTGCTACACAGTGGCAAAGGTATCAGAGAGACTAAAGCCAGTGTCGTTTTAGATAGATGACACTTCCTGAATAATATATAGGTTAAAAAATGCACTCCACTCCTTTCCAAATAGCCATCCACGAACTAATATAGGCAGGATATACACAGGAACAATTTCAACTGTTGAATGTATATCATAACAGTTTCATGATCTATATATTTGGTGTCACACATATTTCTAATAATATATTTCAGTAAATGACATCCCAAATAAGGAAAAAAATATTTCATTCTTACTCATTGCCTTTGAAATTTAAATTACTGAACAAATTAAAGCTCAAGCTTACATTTCAGTGTTTTACTTTTAAATCAATATATTTCCTAAAAGAAAATACAAGCTTACTCTTTCTGACATAACTGTAATTGAGTTGTTTAATCTTTTGAAGTTTCTACAACCCAAATATTACATGATTATGCCAAAGTATCAAAAGTAAAAATTGTCTAAAAGTCAGATATAGACAGGATTACTATTTATTCAAAGCTGGCCAAGCCTTTAAAATAATTTAATTCGCACATATTAATGATAGGTAGCCAGATGATCATTAATATCCAACAATACTGCTTTTCATAAAACACTAGATGATAAAGTTATCTAATAGATCATGCAGAATGATAAATAAAATATGTGCAGCTCTTCTAGGAAAGTGAAACACATAGGAGATAGGAACTTTATTCCTGCACTAAGATATAAAATATTTATATGAGAAAAAAATTGTTGTTAACATTGTTATTAAGACCTCTCACTCTAAATGTGCTATTTTCAGTATTAGAATTCTATACTAATTGCCTCATTTTCACTGACTGCCGTCAGAAACCTTTTCTTTTTTTTTTCAAGTGAGCTTTATTATATATTATATATGATTGAAGCATTTGGCTTCAGCTAGTACTAGCTGTTTCAAAAAATATGAATATATTTATAACTTTTGGCGTTACTGCAGGGCATTATTCTACAAATTAAGTTTACAGCTGGTAGCATTTTTCCATAATGAATTATTGATTAATTATTCCAGATATTGCCTGTGCTCATTCCAGCACCAAGCACTGCTTACTGCACTGCTAAGTCAGCCCATGCTAGAGCTATTCCTTGGACCGAGTCCCTGAACGCCACATTCCTGTCAGTTTTCACCTCTTTACTCTTGTCACCATCTTCCACAGAAATCATCCACGCTCTTCCCTGCTTGACACAGTACGGTGAATCACAAACATGTCCCAACATAATACTCCCGGCGCTTATTAGAAGAGCATTTGCATTTACATTGCTTCCTAACAACCTTTATAAATTATTGCCTTGCCTCGAAATTAATAGTCATTGTGGATAATGTTTATGTGGCTCAGCCTTCTTCATCCTTCAGTAACCATTTAGATCTGTTCAAAGCATATGGGGATGTGTGGGTGTGTACTTAAGTGAATGTTTCTCTGCTGTGCATACATATCCTGGCAGAGCATATTCACACCTATATCATAATGTGACAAGTACTAGGTACCAATTTAAATGGATAGAATCAGCTTTAAGTTCAGTGAATTCTATAAAAGTTGATAGTTTTTTACTTACAAATTAGTGATACCACACTCCATCGATTTATGTTCCATCTATTCTTCCAGGAAGAAACCATCCAGTAACTGGAATAAAAGAGTTTTGAAATCTAATTTTACTTTATCCGAAGAAAGCATATTCCAGGTAGATGGACACTGAGTTAAGGTACCAAGGTGATCTAAGCTTGTCCTGAAATCATCTTGATCATTCTGGACAATTTAATGACAATATGCCTGACCTTGCCTCACTGCACCTGCATTCAAAGAATACTCTTAATAGACCATTAAAAAAATACACACTTCAGGTTCAAAACACTATTACCACCAAATTTGTTTTGCAGACTCTACATTCTGTTAATTTCAGCAGTGAAAATTAAGACTTTCTATTCCTGTCATTTTGTAATGAACTTAATACAAAGAGGTCCCTATTTCCACTGTAACCTTCAGCTTCTCCACAAATGCATTATAAATTCAAGGATTAATTCAGTTGGAGCAAGAAATCCTCCAGTAATACAAAAACAGAGACATGAAGGACTAGAAAAAAATAAGCAGTACTGCACTCTTAAGCAGTCACTAGCTCAGAGGTAGAAGTTTACACAATGTATTCCTTGTGTTTCTTGGATCTAAGACAGACAGCAATAACTTATCACTTTCCCTCAGGGTTTTTATGTTAATTTTGTTATTTGTTTCATTTATGTAACAGATACTCATAATACTCTTTAAACATTCAGCAGCTAGCTGTGATAAACACTGTCTTCCTACTCCTGCAACAACTGATTTGTGCGGAGAACAGTCACCATTGCCTTCTTGTACCACTGCTGGAAAAACATGGGAACACACCGCCTGTTTCACTTTTCCTTTCTAGAAAAAAAAAGTAAAAATAAGAAGAAAAAGCCTCTGTCTTTGTTGCTGTGCTTAGAAGAGCAAGTAGCAGAGGGATGTTGCAGATGAAGATCTCTAGCCAACCAAGTATATCTTGCGAATAAGTTTTCTAGGTCAGGAAGAGAAACTGAAATGTGGGAAGTAATTGGACAGAAAGAGGTAGTTGAGATTAACGCTTTGTGGCAAATAAATGACTCTCTGTAAGATGTAACTTTTGAAAAACACGGGAACTCTTAAAGATTTTGTTGGGGGAAGCTCTTTGCCAAGAATTTTCCTTTGTTTTTTTTTTTAATTAGCCACTTGTCATATAGAGCCATATGACTGCGGACATATGCTGGCACCTGACTGGCATGACAAGAGCCCTGTGCGCTGCCACAGTAACCACACTCCTGCTATCCATATTTAGATTTTATCTCTCTTCCTTCAGCTCAAGCTAGCTGGAATGGAGACAGTCCTGTGTATTTAGTCTTTGGGATAAGGAAGTCTTGAAATACTTCACAAGTACCCTCCTGCAAATAAACTGGAGGGTGGAGATTGGCATCCACATGCTCTTGTTTGTGCGCAAGCAGCATTCACATGAGGAAGCAGATTCTTCGGTGGGAGAAGGGCTGGGGTGGATCATTCTCCTGCTTCAGTGTACCTTTGTTTTACAGCCCAGGTCCTCGTCTGATTAAAGCCCCTGTATCTCAGTGAGACCAACAAAATCCTGCTAGTTTAAAACAGCTAAGGACCCTCTCCTTGTCTACCTCCCTGCTGGGCTTGCAGGCAGTTCTCACAGTGCTGCAGCAGAGGATGGTCTCTAGCTAGAAAAAATAATGCACTGCTTGAAACCCCCAGAAAGAGAGACCTCTCTGACGTGCACTCGGCTGTGCCCTGGGAAGAGGTGCATAACGAACAACAAAACAATCTTGCCCCTGTTTGCCCAATGGCGACATCTGTGTCTTGTTAGCGACGCACGAACTGTTGAAATAGTTCTTCTCTCAGGTGGAAGTGAGCTGTATAACTTCATTCCGTTGATGTGAGTAGCTAACAATGTTGCCTCAAGCCTTTGCATTACTACTGCATTCAGGTATGAAGTTAGATTCCTCTTGCTGTGGAGCAGAGGAGTTGAAGTACAAGGGAAAATTTCAGCTTTAATTAATCGGTCTTGGTCCCTTGCATTACAAAAATACTCCCAGTGCTCCAGAAGTTAAGTATTTGCATGGATACTTTGTTTATTTTCAAATAGACTTTCTGAAGTTTTATTTGAAGTACCTGTAATCCTTAACCCACACTCAACAGTAATATACTTTCAGTGAGGGTCCCTCTCACCTTATATGTAAATCTCTGACCCAGATAGTGGGTTGATACTCCTGGGCAATGTAAATACAATTGATTAAAAACACATTTCAATACATCTTCAAAGTGCAAAGAGGGACCTTTCAAGCAAAAATACCACATTTTTTTTAAAACCATCAATAACAGTACAGATATTCAGTTCATTTGAATTTGGAGACCAATACTGAAGCTGAATAGGGGAAGTATTTTCCTGCTGTGGTTAGATCTTAAAAGATCTGTGCATGTGGGAATTAAGTTGCACTTCTCTTTGTGGGAGCCTCAAACCTGAAGGTTCCAAGGCTAATCTTGTGGAAAATAAGAATGGAATTTGGAGGTGCATGAAGATGTGATAGCATTTGAAAAAAAATTGGGCCATGGTGGCCTGAACCCATTCTGCAGTGCTTGCAGATCTTTGTTTTTGTAAATTTTTAAGAGAAATAAAAGTGCTGAAAATATCCAAAGCAATACATAGCTTTGAGTTATTAAATACGTTACCATTTTTCAATGAGCACATGTATGTCTTTTCTTCAAAACCATGAAGGTAAATTGTGGCCCTGAAAAAGCATCTCTTAACCTTAAACCCAAATGATTAAGGTTAAATCATGTGGTATCTCCATCTTCTAATGGGCATTTGCAACTCTTTTGAAGGCAACTGAAAATGCTTAATTTGCCTAGATGCACTCACTTGCACAATTATAAAGTGAAATAGGGTAGCTGGCATTAAAGGCTAAGGATGTAGAAACCATAAAAAATGTGATAACTTGCTCAACTTGTAATTTCCCTTAAGAAAAATGTCATTAATTTATGTGCCCATCATTACCCTGAATTTACCTGAAACACTGTATAGCAGTCATAAAACCAGAAAATAACTCGCTTTTCTCTTTTCTCCAGAGTACTTTGTGGGGCCAGATATCTTTCCCAGGAAAACAAGAGGGAGATACGACTGAATGTAGAAGTATTCTGGGAAAAAAGTAAGAAATCTTTTTTGGGGTTAAAAAAGCATGACTAGTTTATACCATTCCAATCCTTCACCCTACTGTATGCAGCACCAAGCATGCAGTTCTACCTGACTCACCAACTAATTCAGTTACTTACACTCAATGTCTTTCCTGAGATGCTGCAGAGTCCTTCATTCAATTGACATAACTATGCAAGTATTCACTCAGTGGAAAAAAAAATAGTCTGAAAGAAAGCAAAACTTAGTCAAAAAACAGGGAAGATGGAACAGAATTAAAATATACACTTGCTTTAGCCTATCAAGCTTTACCCTCCTAAGGACTTGAACTAGACAGGCTGTTTGCAATCTATTTACCCAGAAAGCATAAAGTAGGTGTGTCTGTGAAGCAAACCCTTGTGCCTGTAGCCTGCCCCAGCTAGCCCCTGCTGGTTTATTCAGAAGTGCCTCTCCATCTCACAGCCTTATTAACTATTCCTTATGGGGCCAGGTTGGCTACTGTTTTCCCAGACAATTTTTCCAGCAACCTATGCAGGCCCTAAGGCCCACTGAAGTTACAAAGACCTTAAATGATGATTATCAGACAGCCTTCGAGGTCTTGCCGACCTAGTTTAGAAACCACATCCCAGAGTGTGATCTTGGCCCTGGCCAGGTTACGTGCACTGGTCAACACTGGAAACTTCACTGGCTTGACTGTGCAAGGTAAAGCACGTCAGCGTAGTCATGCCAGTAGAAGTTCAGTGCAAATACATAATTATAAAGATATCTTTTACAGCTACAGCTTATTTCAGCCTCCTCACTAAGATGAGGTACAATATTACCAGAACTTTCAGCGGAAGGGAGTTCATACTGCGATGTTCAGGTTCCTGGAGCTGTTTTAATTATAATAATGCAGTTAAAGCAGAGCAAAAAAATAATCCTGCACTGTCCTTTCAACTTAGAAGGCATTTTTCATCATTCTTCCTATAACCATTTCCCTCTGTTTTGAAGTATGGTTTGAGGCAAGTGCTCCAAATCTTCTATCAAATTTGAGTCTCTTTGACGATCCCTGTAGGCTTCAGTTCTGCTGTATTAATTGAAGCTTAGTGCAGTAGCATATTTGGCCTCATAAATTTTAGAAATGCTGCATTTTTATCTAGTAGTACTATAACCTGAGAAACATTTTAATTTTTGGTGTCACTAATCGCTTCTTTCATGGGGGAAGACGTTGCCATGGTGAAGTCTTAATTTACTTTTTTCATAGGAACACATCACAGAAGAACATTAGGAAAGTGTAAATAATTCCCTCCTTTATAATGCTTGCTGTGCAATACATCTTTGAACAATTTACTAACATGTGTCCCTCCTTGTCAGAACGTATCTAACAAAACTCGTGCACCTACCTTGTAGGGGCATTTTGAGGGCTGGAGCTTGTAAAGTCCTTTTGAGGATGAAAAGCATTATATGAGTACTGAGCACTAATCTCAGCCATGTGGACAAGCCGTGCACATTAGAAGTAAAAACCTTTCTAATAACATCCATCTGCATCTTGAATACAAGAAAGAAATTGTAAGACAGCCTGTCAATGATCAAGGCTTTTTCATGCAGCTCACCCTACTGTTTGGCAGCTGGCCAGCTCAGAGACCCTACAGAGGAAAATGGCTCCGAAGGAAAAAATGTGCATGTTAAGCAGAGGACAGCTTTTGTGAAGGGTGAGAAAAAACAAGACAAATACCCTCGAATACCGAAGTGCTCTCTGGTACATGAAGGAATGAAGTGAGACGAACCGTAGGGAAGAAACTACAGTAGGCAGGAGCCTCCTCTTCTCACTAAAGATAACTCAAGCCTGTTTGCACTAAACTGCTGAAATAAAACACATTTTTACTTCAGGACCAAGCCTGGTTTACATTAAGGATGTTTCTTTGTAGAGAGGCTGGAAGAAGCCAGGGAAGGATTTATTTGGAACTGCAGCACCTAAACCAACCAAGAATGCATGTCAACCTTCAAAACTCTATTAATGATATCATAAAGTCTTTCAAAATATTTTGTGAGGCAATGCAGTAGGATCCAAGCATCCTGAGGGGATCTGAGCAGCTCTTCTTCAGATGGAGTGATGCTGACCTTTTTCTTCAGTGGGGCTTATCTCACTGGCAAAGACACTTTAGCTCAGGGCACTGGCTCCCTTCTGTTACAAGCCCCTGTGCAAACCCATCAGCAAATTCTTTTGCTTGATATATATATACACACATATATACGTATCCAGTGTCAGAATTAGCCCCCTTACTTCCTCTCACCAGTCATCTATGGATTCATTTCACTCAAGCTGTGCTCCAGCTGTACAGCATTGCAATGCCGCAACAAACATGGAGTTTCAGCCAATAGTCCTCCTTCACTTTCTACAGGCTTTTAGTCTTTTTTCCTACAATGCTTTGTGCATTACCTCAGATGCAGCAACATTTAATTAAAGTAAAATATGGAGGAATTAAACTAATAACAAGAAAATCTTAATCTATCATCCTACCTTTAGAGAATTTTGTAAGGAAAGATTTCCAGTCCTCCATTAAAAAGTTTACCTGCGAGAGATTCCTCCTCTAGCGAGTCATGATTTACATTGAGATAATACCTTTTATTCTGACAGCTTGTCTTTACTGAAAAGTTAATTCCAGTCATGACTCCTGTGTAGCCTTTCATTCAAATTCCTGCCATATAGAAAGAGCCCAAAACTAAATATTTAAGCGGCATTTAATTCACATTATCTTGCCACAGATCAATTTAGCACAACTCATCAACTGCTAACATGATCAATAATTAATGTGGCTGCAGGTCATCTACTCCAGAGTTCTGTTAGTCCTTCTAATGTCTTCCTGCAGTTTGCTCCATGAGCCCACGGAGAACAGGCCAGCTCTTCCATGGCTCCCTGGAGTGAAATCCATAGAGGAGCTCAGTCCACTGAAAAAAGAAATTTAAAAAAACCTAAGGAACCAAACCAAATTAAAAAAACCCCAAACCCTACACCACAGCAAAAGACTTTGAATATGCTCTCACAAGTGTTCGGGATCCAACAGATGAGCCCTGGTGAATTTTCCTACTGTGGTGCATTGTGTTACTAATCTCAACATTTGATTTCCTGACCTTCCCCTCTCCACAGCAGGGATGGCAGAAGTGCACATGTCCACAACTCAGCTGTTCTAGTCCAGGGCCTGGCATCTTGAGCCAAAGTCTTTGCAGCTGACATTGAGATGCCACACTGTGGACTGAAACAAAACTACTCACCTAGGTGGGGGATATACGTTGTTCATTTCGAAACTCTTTTAAAATAAAACAAACACCCAAGCCTACACAGATAGAAAAAGCAGACCATGTGCTGCAGCTGTGGTAGTGCCTCATATCTCCCTCCATCTCTAAAACAGACCTCTCCAGCAAGACAGCTTATTTGATAAGCCTGAGGAAGCCCTCATGTCCACCATGTGGCTGCCTCAAAACTGCATGAACTTCTGCAATGTTTTTTACTGACATTGCTGTTCTTGTTGCTGCTGAAATTTTTGAAATCATGTGATTTAATCTGCAGTACAATGACACAGCAGTGATATCTTCCCATATTCTACCTTTCAGTGACTTATTAGGCTTTTTCTACACGAAATACAAGCATGTCAACTAGAAGGGTGGTCTTTTACTTTTGGAATGAGAAATGCACCATCAGTTGTGGAAGAAGTTTGCGTAGCATAAATACAGACAACAAAAATAAAGGTTATCCCCCTTCTTGTATAAAAATCAGTACCACCATAAGCACGCCTAACAAGCATGGCATCGCTTGTGTAAGTGTAAGACCTCTTTAACGACGCTATTTTCAATGGCTACGCTTCTCCATGAAGACAAGACCTTGAGGATGCAGCCAGCATGTGAGCCTGCCTGTGTGTGCTGTCTCCCACTTGCAAGGTAGCCCAGCACAGCACTGCAGATGACCATTGCAGATGACAGCAGGAGGCTGTGCCCAGGCCCTGGAGGTGCCTGGTAGAGGCTGGGTGCACTCCCAGCCCAGCGTGACAGAGCATGAAAAAATCTGGCTTGTGGGAAAGTAAAGGGAAGAGGAGTGAAAATGGGAGACCAGACTGGGAAGAGGAAGAGAGACTGAGGCAAGCCACACTGAGAGGAGCAGCTGAACGGTCAAGAGGAGAAGACAGCAGCAAAATGCTGATGAACAAGTAACCCTTGGTGATTCAAAGCCAGTTGTCCACCAGCTCAGTTCTTACTCAGAAGATCAGCATGTGCCAGCAGGCACGCACAGACAGGCATTGCCAATCAAATGCTCTGCAACTTCCCTGTAGGGATGTTTGGGAAAAATAAAACTATTAAAGTGACAAAAAAGAGCTTCAGTACAAAAATCAGAGCTGCCACATATGTTTAACTAGAGCGTAAGGAACACTGATATCCTTGATTATTCATTGATTAGAAGTTTATTTCAGATGTGGTTGGAAATACACCGGAAATCTCTTGCTGAGCATTTTTAATATTAAATGTAGTATTGCTGAAGCATTGGGGATTTGTATTGTGCCATACCAATCCCTTTAGATTCTCACACATAGAAATGGTTTGTGCCCTAAGGTGGTTACAAGTGGAAAAAAAATCAGGAGACAACAGATGGAACCAGCAGCTGGAGGATTGGCAGAAATCAAGGCATCTCTGACAGGCATGCCAGACAGATTTTTGTTTGGGGCTCCTTTGTTCCATATCTTTTGCCAGCACCAAAAAAACCAAACACCAAATCTCAAGAAAATTAGCAGTGAACCATAGAAAAAGTAACTCTAGAAAAAGACCTGCATGTCCTCACTCAGATCACTTTCACGAAGTGGAAGACCCTGAAGAGCCACAGGCGCTGCCCAGGATCCACCTTTTTGGACAAAGACCCCCTGAAGCAGCATATAGCAGCTGAAACCCGGGAAGTCAGAATCTCTACAACTCCAGTTTCCTGAAGACAAATAATTTAATTGTCAGTGGGCAGTCTTCAGCAGACTTATTAAATGCAGGGAAACAGATGTGGGCCTCACTTGGAGGCAGCACAGTTAAGATTAGGCAGTGACACAAAATGTATGTTAAATGGTACCACAGTCTCTGTTTCACTGGACAGTCTGATGCCTAAAAAGAAAAAATATCATTTTGATGTTTACATTTTTGTATCAAGTATCTGGGTATTTTTCAACCACAAGGGATTATTTATTGTGTGCTAGGCACATAAAGGCATGCACACCTAGGGACAGTAACTGGATGTTTTTTCAATGTGGAAGCTTTTATGCCTTGCCCAGCAGTTCTCATTCATTACTTAAAATGTGCCCTGCACTTCCATATTGAAGAAAAAGCCCTGGCAGTATTCAAGGAGAAAATGAGGTTCTGCTCCAGGGGCTGAATGAAAACCTCCTGCTGGGCATCAGCAAGGATTTCTCAGGGTTTCTAGTTAAAATCAGCTTCAGAGGTGTTATCCTACTACAGTTCCATTTGAATTTCAAATGTACAAGTGTAAAAGAGCAGAACCCAGAATAAAATTGATGGGATAACAAAAATACGTACCTTTATTAAAAGCATTTGTATGTGTTTTGGGAACTGCTTTTATATTACAGTGATGGTCTGTGTACAGACTCATGCTAATAATGATTTTATATAGAGACTGATACATTTCAGTGTACTTATATCTTGTAATAATTAAGCAAGAATTGTACAACTTGTACTTCAATATTCTATTACTTTCTCAAGTACCAAAATACTACAACCAATATCTGGATAGTAAACTCATAAATAGAGTTGTAATACAGTATATGTGCTCCAGTAGCACTGAACATACCAGTGTGTGCTCTTCAAGCTATACACAGCAGTAGCTTCTACTACTGAGGTACAAGCCATAGGAACATTAAATCTGCAGTTTGGGGTCAGATTAAGAATTGGTATCATCTAATATGCTTGCCAGAATTGCTCTTAAATCTCATTCACAGGTTTTCACCTTGCAACTTCTTTGTACCAAAAGGTGATTCAATTTAGCTAGGAACAGTGTGAAAAAAAGAATTCCCTTTGATATTTAAATATGTTTCTAGAAATTTAATCCTAGGTTTTGTCTAACGAAATGTTGCAACTGCTCCTTATTCATCTTCAGAAAGGTCATAATTTAACATCTCTCTACCACACCCTTTTCAGTCATTTCTGAAAGAGAACACAACATTTCTGTCAACTTTCTGAAAAAAAATGAAGTCAAATACATTGACTTTGATTCTAGATTACCATTAGTTTTCAGTTGTTAAGATTAACACACAGGTAGATAAGTACATTCACATCAACCCCCTTCTGTATCTTTTCTCCTTTTAACAGATCGTTTCATGAGACTGGTAAGAGTGGGGAATCAGAACTGCACACAATATTCAAGATATAGGTGTAGCACCAACATATTCAGTGGCATAATATCTGGAGGTTATGCTGAATTGTCTGTTCACTAAAAGCCAACATGATACTGTCCCCACTCCTGGTCAGAAGTAGCACACAGTGGTAAAATTGCAGAGTGTAAGTTGTATAAATAGCACCCAGAGACAAAAACAGCCTGTCAGTTTACCTACTCAGCTCTTCTGCAGCATTGTTAATACCATTAAAAAAACTGAGCAAGTTTCAGAAGAGTGTCAAGTTGGATAACCTTATTTCAATCCAACTACTGTGCTACATGCTGTCCTAAGAGGTTTTTCTACCAAAGAGCTTTTCTACCCTGCTTTCTATCTAATATCACGGTAAGGCTGCTGTTATTCTCAGTAGACGGTGGATTACACTCTCTTAGGAGCATAGGTTTTCTGTAGAAAGCACTTTTCCTGAGAAACTTATCTTGGGAAGTGCTTTGGACCCTTCTTGCTGACTGTCTTTAATCCAATAATGTCGCCACAGTATTGTGTGACACAGGCATTGCTCCTGTGAAAGATTTGTGCCAGGCAATTCTGAGACAAGAGGAATAGTCAAGGTTATTTTTAAAGCACCAGAAGTAACTTAATCTCAGCAACATAATCGCTAATCAAGAATGCACAGCTTGCTATTAGTGACACTGATACCTTGTAAAAGGAAAAGTAAAATTCACCTGATTATTTATAGAGTTCTGTTGCATGTAGTGAAGCAAGTGTGTTATTGCAGATTTACAAGTTAGCAGACTGGTTCCTAATTAGCATATTATTCATATGCAGCGTAGGACTCTTTAGATAAAGAACCAAACATCTATGTTCAAAGTTCCTAATATTCCAGATAGGCCTATGCTTACTGTTCCATTTCCAGAGGTTTAAAGATAAGAAGATTATTTTTTTAAATCCCTTAAATAATTACTTAAAAATAAAATGGGATTTATTTATGTAATAGTATCTGTAAGCTTCTTGGTTCTGATTTCAACAAAATATATGACTCCCTTGTCATGATCCAATTTTAAAAAAAATAATGCACTCACATACCTCCACAGCTGTGTCCTAGAATTTCTACTGATCTCCTGATCCAACTGACAACCCTAAGGTCAAAAGGGGCTTGACCTTCTCATATAGCCTCAGAAACCATCTTCTCAAGGAAGCAAAGATGGTAAAATAAGTAATAAACCTGACCAAGAAGGACTTACTCACTATGTCATTTCTATTATTCTCATAGAGGATCCTGATTAACTGCTTGAAAGACTGACAGGAAGGTAAAGCTTGTTTTTATTTCTTGTGCACTTTTCCAGCTTCAGGCTCTTAATGAAATTTAGGAAAATAAATAATAATTGATAAGCTAGTAAAAGCAGAGTTAAATACTACTTGAAGTACAGTGAAGGTGATACATGTTACCTTTCTAAGATATCTAACTAGGGTGTTAAAAGAACACTTCTTGTGTTTCAAGGGCCCCATTATTTCTGTCTCCATAACATATATGTAGAAAAGGAAAGTGCTAAAGAAGAAACATGACCATACAGGAGTCTGAACTACCCTGCTCTGTGCAAGCGCCACAACTGATTTGTGATGTCAGAGCCTCCAGAAGGATTATATTGTAACCTTCAAACCATCCTTCTGCAGCAGCCTACATCTGCAGCCCCTGGCAGCGCCCCCAGGGACCCAAAGGCATTCACGTCTCTGTGCATGCCGGGGTGAGAGCAGTGCTCCGGCTGCAGTGCTCCTCGGGACAGCGCCAGCTCAGCACTCCAGACCTCCAGCCACTTGTTCCCATCCCACACTGTTTGTTTTGGCACAACTGTTTCTTCCCAAGGCACCCCCTGAGGCCACATGGAAAATGAGATCAGTGAACCGATCTGTGTTAAAAATAAACTGGAAAAAAAACCCGAAACGTTTATACCAGGTGGTTGAGAAGCAGTTGTTTCAGTGCCCTTGGCACTCCCAGGTAGGCAGGTGGAGGGGCTGGAACTGGCCCTGCTGCGAGGAAATGGCACCTGGCATCTCATCCAGCACTGGTGCCTCTTGTTAGATGATCGCCTCAGGGTAGTTCTCAGAGGGTGGATTCCCACACCAAGCAGCTGAACACCGTGACTGCAGGGGTATATTCAGGAGGCTGAGATACCCTAGGTATCTTTTTCTCTAAAGATAGGCAAAAAACAAAGGAAAAAAACAGAGAGATGCGGGAACTGTTGGTGCCTATGCTGTACCTGATGAGTGGAGAGATGTATTTGTATTTGCAGCAATGTTTGAAATCACAGTCTGTAAGAGAGGAACAGCTTTTCATTATTTCTTTATTTTTTGTTCAAAAACTAATATTTAGCACTTTGTCTGGCTTGACTTAGCAGTTTTAAAACATAATAAAAAAACCTTCTTATCAGTGATTTAGAATCACAAGTCTTGGGGCTCTGTTTTCTGAGCAGCTCACTCTTCCTGCAAAATCAGAGTACCTTCAGCTTGTGTGGAAATTAATAGGTTCTGTTGTAAACACATGTCTAGGGCCTGCTTATGCTTTTCATTAAGCCATCATGAAATAGCTATTGCCAGATAACACCAGCTGTGGCCATTTTATACTGGAAAGCAATTGGGATGTTGCAGTTAAACTGGAACCAGGAACTCCAGAAAAAGAAAAGTCCACACATGGAATTAATTTGAAAAGAGTTAATCAGAGAAATACCAAGTGCAACTAATGGTATTTGCTATATATTTATATGGTTTAAGTTAGGTTAAAGATGTTCATCACAGGGTGACAAGGCCAGTTTTGGCCTTTATTCTCTGAAACTTTACACAAAATATGCACAACTATATTCACCACGAGCAGCAATCCTTACCACCAGCTTCAGCTGGTCACATTAATGCCATCTGGAAGTTACTGTTCAGCCAGTAGAATGAACTGTTTCTGTTGTTGTTGAGGGAGTAGGAGATTCCATAAAGGGTGTTGTAAATTTAAGCAGTGGCTCTGTATTTAGCAATTATTTGGTTCTGTGCTTTTAAATATGACCTCCTAGCATCTGTGCTTACTGGGGAATAAGACTGCTCAGATTTATATGATTATTTATTTACATTAGTATAAATAAAATTTAATGTCCTAGCTTATAACTAATATTTCAGGAGTAACAGTGAAACAAAAGGAAAACCAGTCTCAGTGTTATTGAAATAATTGTCATTCTTACTATCATCTCTTCCCCCATTCATCATTCTGGGAATATACCCACAGCTTTCTCCAAAAGCTTGATCAAATAAATATGTCCTTCACTGTGCCTGGAGAATCAGTGCATCTGGACCCAGCTAGGGAGCATACTGCAGAGATTTCAAGTCTGCACAGTGCGTGAGCTGCCAGCACTGCCTCTTTTTATCTGACCAAGAATAGCCCGCTCAAACGCCTTTGCTAAGCCAAAACTGTTGAGAGGCAGTCAGTCCCTTGGGAATCAAGCCAAGGTTTTTCCCAGTGACAGATACATTCTATCTTCACCCTTATTAATGGAACATTTATAATTGATTTCCTTTGTTTACCCTTTCCCTTCCTTCTGCAAGAAAGAACAAAAGTCTAAACTTTGCTTTCTGTATGACAAACACGAGGGAATTCCTTCCAGAATGTTAATCACACAGTGGGAAGCACTGAGAGACTGCTTGGCTTTCTATTAAATTACAATTCAATTTCTACCAATTATTCAAATACATTGTTTCTTCTGAAGACCAGACAGAAAAATAACACATGTAATTAGTGTGGATTCTTCTCTGAAAAGGTGAGTGTACAGCTACAGGACAGTCCAGACTACGGAGCTGAAAAATAATAGACCTGATGGAAAAATCAGGATACAAATCCAAGCTGTATTTTCTCTGGCAGCAAAGTTGGTTTTAAAGGCTCCTGCATTTTATTATTGCACCTATGGCACGGTTCACTGCCTCTGCACTTGTGCCGGTGTGACTGTTTTGAGGCTGTGCTGTAAACTGGATTAGTGAAACCATCTTGGGAAGATCTATCCACAGTCTCCAAATAACGCTGAAAAATGCTATGAATTAGCAGGAC
The DNA here is from genome assembly GCA_013397725.1 of Rhagologus leucostigma. NCBI lineage: Eukaryota > Metazoa > Chordata > Aves > Passeriformes > Rhagologus > Rhagologus leucostigma. The sequence goes on along the minus strand of VZTD01004799.1, from coordinate 595,628 downwards.
CCCATAATGAAGAGGCCTTGGAACCACACTGTGCATCAGCTATTAAGTCACAGAAGTGCACTCAGGTAGTACCTGCTCCTCAGAGCTCAGCTGCTGATTACAGGATGTTGGAAATACAGATATGATGTTAAGGGAAGCATTGCATGGACTACCCGTACTTAAATTTTAGCCCCATGCTGAATAGGATTGAATCCAGCTTTAAAAGGTGTCCTTACCTGTTAATGCAACACAGTCAAAGCAAAATTGTCAACATTTACTGAGAGGCTGGTCTGACTCTGAACTGTACTGGAGTGAGCTTTGTTTCAATTGCCTCTGCACACAGTGATCTATTTTCAGTTAACATGCATCGTGAGAAAACATAAGGCTTGGAAATTAAGCCCTTGACTAGGAACAGGAGTCAAGTATTACCTATACTTGAAAATTCAGTATGATTAACTGAGAAACTTAGAAACTATTCTTGTTCCAAAATGTTTTACAAAAAAATTTCCTATCTGTTCCTGTTTTGCTTCACCCATTTGCAAGAGCAGCGCCATGTGAAATCTCACCCTCCTGTTTTGCACTTTTGTTTTTATTTTGTGATAACTATGATAGTTTGGAGGATGATTTTTTTTCAACCTCAGTCTGGATCAATACAGCTGTACTACCTAAAGCAATAACATAAATATCAGTAGACCAGCAGGGAACTGATTTAAATCTATAAGCAGCAATGAAGTCATCTGGCATCTTCAGCTGCTGCTCCAGTAGGAGACTTTGTCAGCACACTTCTAATGTTTTTCCTTTCGACTAAAAATGTGGCTCGTGGCTTTTTCAGAGGCCTGAACCCACACTACACTTTACATTCACTCAGTGTGACAAAGCTTTCGGGCAGTGCAGAAGGAACTCTGGTTGTTATCCAAAGAAAGACCTGTCTTCCACTATAATGATGCAATATTTCTAGAATTTACATTTTTGTAACGAATATTTCCTCCTTAGCTGGAAACCTGTGTGGGGTTTGTCTGGCTAAATTATATTCAAAGGCTGAACCATTATAAAGTCCCAATTATAGAGGCGATGATGGGAATGGTAACAAGACTGTGCCTCTCAGACAATCATGATCTCAACAACTTGGTCATACTACATTTGGGATATCTCTTTTGAAGCTATTATCCAAGAGCTTTGTAATAACCATTAAGGCAAAAATCTGCCTTCATGTGCTGCCAAGCTCTAACAGCCCTCAGTTTTGGCAGTAAAAATACCAATAATAATCTCAGGCTGTAAATTGATGCTACAGAGACTTTGGTGATTGATGAATTCCCACGACACTCCTGTCCTGTCAGCGCAGGGCAGAGACACAGCTCGCAATCACCAGCCTTCAGGTTAAGTTTCTAGCACTCTGTGTTGCTGAAGAAAAGACCTGATTTAGTTATTCGTGTTTAGTCCATACAGCCCATAAGAGCACAGGGCTCCTTGCAAAGAGACCATTGCCGGTGCTTCACTGAGCATGAGGCAGTGCTGCGGAGGCTGCTGGTGAAGCAGAGCAGGAGTGAAACTCTGAGGTCAGCTCTGTGCCTCACCCCCCAGCCTCCTCTGTTGCTACCGAAGAAAACTCAGGTGCTCAGGCTGGGTGGGACTTGGGAGGGTTTCCAGCCAGATGTCCCACCAGCAACAGGGAGTACAGCTTCGTTTTGCTTTTCCTACACTGTGCCTTCTGGGTGTGCACCTGATCAGCCACAACAGCATCTTATTCCATAAATCCAGACCTTTTCATAACTCTGCACTAAAATTCTTTGTAGACACATCTCTGGATGACATGAAAAGTCTCTTAAAATCACTGGGTTTTGTTATTCAAAGTGACTTTGTATTCAATATTTTAAATTGACATTGAGATAAATTAAATTGAATTAAAGCCACTTTAATTGTGGATTAGAATAAAATCATAGAGTCTAATTTAGAAAACCAAAATCATTTTAAATTCATATCTTTGGCAAATACATATTCATTTCCTGAACATGTTTATATAAATAAAACTGAAAGCACCATTTTAACAGGTAGGCACCCAATCAAAAATGACAAAAAGTTGCTTTTCACCGGGAGACTAATTTTGTTTCATGGCATGCCGCTTTTTCCAGATTTTTAGAGCAGGAAAAAAGATTATGTGGCCCCCACTGCTGGAAATGCACTCTAACAAAAGGTATAACAAGTACAATGTTCTTGCAAAGTGGAACAGCTATATAAAATTGTTGCTTTATAAGTAAGAAAAATGAAAATAAAGCGTAATAATATGGGTTATGAGCAAAAATAATTTAAATAGTGAGTTTCTCTGACTTCTCTGTCTTTAGGCCCAGATGCTATACATGATTACAGAACAAGGAAGCCTGAACATACTTGGTCCACAGGAATGACATCTCCAACGATAGGCAGTTTTTGCAATGCTAAGTATGTGCGGTGCCCAGCCCCCACCCTTCCTGTGTGTCACCTCGCAGACATCACCACCCTGGCAGAATTGCGTGGTGTGTGAGGAAAGTCAGCCACTTCACCAGCAAACATTTCTAGAGAGGAAGCACAGATTAAGGTGAGAAAGACTTTGTCTATGAAATTACCCAAGTTGCAGAAGGCAGAGAAATGGTTTTGCTCTGCTTTGCAGTTTCATTCTGAATCATCCCTATGGCCAAGACCAATCACGGACTAAGGAAGGAACAAAAGGCAATACAGCTGATAGATTAAAAACTGAAGCAAGCTACATGGCAAAATATAATGTCTGCTTTCAAGGGGGCTGAGTGGCTGCATTTTCCCACATGACTAGAGCAGACAGAGATGCAGCAGGAGCTGTTTGAGGAAGCGAGGTCTAATGTGGTATGAGCCATGAAGTGATCCCGCCTGGATGATTCCCTAACACTGCAGAGACACACAAAGCATCAGGTTTGCAGCCTCTCTGTGACCAGAATCCCACAAGGTTTGTACGCTCACAGATGCTTACAGACCCTGGTAATTATGCAAACCTGCACGTTAGTCAGCCTGATACAGAACATGAGGTGCAGAAGTAGATTACAAGCTTCAGACACCCAAAATTTGTTCCCCTTTCCACTCGACCTAGTCTTTGTTTTGAATGTCTTACACCTCTAGTTACAGCTGAATTCCTATTTCCAAGAGGTTATAATAAATAAAAAGTTCTACAGCTTGGAAATAATTTAAATGTATATAGGCGGATATGACATACACCACATTTTTCCTTCCACACATGAATGCAAATTCACATGTGGTGATATGGCTGTATTTAACATTGTTGTCTTTATAGCATAGTAGTTTTAGAAGCCCAAAATAGACTAGGATTTTGATTTCTTTAGGGATGTATGACAATATACTACAATTTCTCTTTCTTAAACAAGCTTTTTCAATAGTTAAGGTGCTCTTACAACACACTGCAGCATGTCTACATTGAACACTCTACACCCATCCAAGCATACCCTTCTTAAAACACCAAAAATAGAGGAAGTATATAAGTTATTCATGGGTTTAGCCTGTTATACACCACATTGAAAACAGACATAATTCATTAAGTGGACACAGTGAGGGGAAGGGAAATTGGTCTCTCCTGGGAGCAAATGAGCCTGCTTGGCAGGGTGGAGGCTTCCCAAGGACAGAGCAAGACCCCTAGGAAAAGCAAGTAGAAATAAGAAATCTTGGGAACTGGAAAACTGTGGTATAATTAGGATGGGAAAAATTAATGGAACAGCAGATGCACAGGTTCCTGAAGTAAAGGAAATAAAAATAATTCTGGGGAGCTAAAGGACATTGTATAACATTTGCTGTAACCCAGGAAGTTGGTGAAAGAGCAGAGTGAATTTGGAAATGAGGACCCATGGCCCAAGTGAGCAGGGCTAGGTGTGTGTACAAACCTTTCAGAGCCCGGTTTCAGCCTCAGTTTTCTGTTGTTACAAAATTTGCCTTGACTTATGAGCTCATGAGCTTAAGGAGTCTTTGATGCTTCTTGAAGACTTTTGAAGGAAAGCTGTAGGGATAAACTGAATTTGTGGCTGACCAGGAGTTCCCTCAAATGGAAAAGACCAGCCATAGGTTGATCAGCCCTAAACAGCTCCCTTTTTGGTCCTCATAGGAATCTGGTGTTCTCTTCCCAAACATACAAGAGATTATCCCCTCCCCCTGCCTTTCACATTGGGAAGAAGAGCAAGACAGAGGGGTAGACTTTCCTATTTGATCTTTCCACTGGATGCAGAGAAGAGAAAGAGAAGAAACTCTCTCTGTTTGTTTTCCCCTATTCACAGCTACTCACAAGCAAAGGAATACATTTGGTAACATGATAAGAGCTGCAGGTGGGAGTGTAATAAGCTGATGGAGCTAATTGACTGAGCTAACTAGCCATTGAAAATAAGAAACTTAGCTGCAGCAGACCTCTCTGAAAGGAACTGATATCTGGTACAAAACTGATAAATACTTAATTTCTAGGGGCTGATCCTTTGTGACTTAATGTGATGCAGAGAGACAGCATTCAGATCCTCTGAAGCCTCTTTGGATCCCTCAGTACATCCATTTTGCATTCCTGCTGTACACCACCTTTGTAGGTCAAACTCTGAATCTTCATTGAAAATTTCCCTGCAAAGTCTGTCCAGGCAAGATGTGCACTGTCCATGCTCTGTTGACTAACATCTCCTGCCATCACTCAAAAAACACTTCCTGCTGAAATGCATCTGGTGTCAGTCCAAGTCAGGAAAACACAAACAAGGGTTCACATGCATGTCTTGCACATGTGAATGACCTCCATGAGGAGGTGTATGTGTGCTACACCTATACGCTGTATTTCTGATACTGCTTCTCTGAATTTAACAACGTGCGCCCAAATCCTTTTTGTTCTTACCAAAAAAGCAGCAACGCAGAGTACTAAGGGGCAGTTTGTACCCTCATGCAGAGCTGTGTGTACTTACTTAGGAAGCAGCAGTATTTTGGGAAAGACTTGTCCAATGTGAATAGGTACATCCCGGAGCACAGCCGTGTGCCAACACGCAGTCCGGATTTCAGCAGCAGACGAGGGAGGTTTAAGGTCTCTCTCAATTGTAGCAGAAGCTGCTGCATAAAACGTGCTACCACAGCCTGACGTCCTGCAGCTCTGGCCAAGAGAGAGGCCAGCAAAAGCTGAGCTCTGCAGAGGTGACCAGCGGCCCTTCTGCCTTGCCCCCTTGCCCCCTATGCAGCAAAGGAAAGTTAAATTTAGCATACCAGTAGAGGATTTTTTCCATTATCAGCTATCTGTTAAGAAATGAACTCTCAGTATTCAATGGGGTTTCTTTTTTACAGTGTATAGATTTTATGGCCTACTTTGTACTTCCAAGTGGGCTTTTTCTAGTACTGAAATGGATCTGAACCATTTTCTTCATGTAAAATCAATAGCAGACATAGATTCCAGGTCTCTCTTAAATATCTAAGTATCAACAAATTTCACTACTCTCATTTTTGATCTGCAGCTATTGCTCTCAACAGAGATTAAAATAAAAACAATTTAAGCTGCTTAGTGAAGTTAAAGTAAATAGCTTTTAGAACAATTTATTAGGAAAATAAAACTTCTAGCTCATGATTTATCAAATGATCTTTAACGAATTTTAAGATAAAACACAGTGCTTACATTTACTGTCCTTTACACCACAAATACGCTGTTGAGGTACTCTAACCAAGCATGTTTAAGATACCCGGACTTATTAGAATAATGCTTTCAAACATATTGTACAAAGTGGTAATTCTTGGCTCACAGGACTTCTGCCAACGTTAACACCCCCAAATTTTTGAATGTGAAAGCACACTGCATGCTGAACAAGGGCCTTAATGCTGTCACCATAGAGATGACACTTTGCAACCCTTATTTGTCTCCTTGCTTGCACCAAACAAATGCACTCTCTCTATAGACAAATGCTTTTGGTTTCTTGAGTATTATTTCTCTAGATGATGCTTTAAATAATGTCTTTGTAGAGACATAAATATTATTTTGTAGTGCGGTGAAATTTACACAATAAAGAACACAGTAGCTCTTCTGATAGAAGACAGACAAGAATCAGTTTAAATAAATGCAAAGAGAATTCCTTGGTTAAAATGACAGAAAGACAGGACAGTCTCTTTGTCTGCACAAACAAGGATGAAAGAACCTGTTATTTGTATTTGGCCAGTTGACTTGAAAACACAGGAGAGAAAATATTTTGCATAAACTAAAACACAAATATATTTCTAGGACTGGAAAACCAAAACCACTCACGTTTCCTTCAAAACAGGAAAAAAAAGACATTTTGAAACTGTTTTTACAACATAGTTCTTTTTTCCCATTTGAAAGTTTTGCAAAATTGAACTCAAATTCATTAATAGCATGAGCTGTTTTCCAGTAAATTAAAAAAAATACAAAAGTAATCACCCAGCCCTATTTCAAAATAGCCAGAGTGAAAATCAATGCAGTGCAGAAGGGCTATGCACTCCCACCTCCAAAGCTTTCATGCTATGCAATCTTACCACAAGAAGCCCTTGCCCTCACTCCCCACGCCTCCTAAGTTGAGCAATTGCTGCAGGGAAGCAATTTCCCTGGTCAGTGAAGTGCCATCCACATTTGTAGGTCTGCACAAGTGCTTAGTGAGAGTAAGGAAAATGATAGATGGTAGCAAAAGCAAAAATTAAAGTTCATTTTAATTTTAAAACAATAACAGACTTCAACACAAAGTTTGTGTGTCTGGGCTGAGAGTATTTAAGCCTGAACAGGTTGCACAGTGAGGTCCTGACCAGGTCTGCTGGTCAGCAATGCGTGTGGGATTTATCTGCTCTGCACAATTGCAGTTGTCTTCCCCAGCCTTGCTCCCAAGAAACTCCACACTGGACCCAAGGAGCAGAGTTCCCTAAGATACTGATTAAAACAGGTCTTTTGCCTCTTTTTCTGGCTTTTACTCTAGTTTATTCTTTCTTAGTTGAGCTTGTTTCCATGACAGCCAGGGCCATAAAAACAAAACCTCTTAAAATGCCAATTTGATTAAGCTTGTATCAAATGATAACAATCTAAATGCATTCATGGACATAAACCCTGTCCTGACACAGAAAGCTCTGCACCGTGACCCATGGTCCAAATCCAGCCCAGAGGACAACTTGCCTGCCCTGCCACACCTAATGGCCACGGTGGGGCAGAGGAGCTGAAGGCAGATCATCTGCTCTTCCCAAATACCGCCTGTCTTTGGAGGAAGGAGCTGCTGGTTCAGCTAATAGACCCTCAGCCTCAACCCTGCTACATGCCACTCACTGTGCTGTCTGGGCTGCAGATGTTTAATAGCCACTGATTTCAGAAGCTGATTATCTAATTGCTCTGTCATGTCGGCTTTGACCTCACGCTCGGCCCAAATCCCCCAGCCCTTGGTGTTGCTTGCACTTTCTAGAAAAAGTCAGGCTGCCTGTCCAGATAAGGAAAGGCAAGTGTGAGGTAGGTGGTGTCAGGGATGGGAGCTTTTGACCCTGAAGGCAGTATGGATTCAACTGATTTGAGGCACTTGACTCCTGAACTTGAGCCTGAGCACACAGAGCTGGTACAGAGGGGGTAAGTAAGATCACTGGAGCTGTACTTTGAGCTGCATAGGCAGAAGTGACCTGGGAGCTTAAACCCCCCCCCTCAATCAGGAATCATTTCCCTTCAGTGCAAATGGTACAGTGGAATCAAACCCAGTCAAATTTTTAAGAGTAATTTGCTGTTGTTCCTTTTCCTGGAGTTTGTACAATGAATTGTTTATGTCTGCCAGAGAAAACCACAGAAAAACTTTGGTTTATTTCCTCTGACATGTCTGAGAAACAGAGTTGCTATAAGCCTTATCTCTCAAAATGCTTTATCAGGAAAAAAAAAAAAAAAAGCACA
>VZTD01004799.1:514053-587718 GCA_013397725.1 Rhagologus leucostigma | reverse complement strand
CAAAAGCTTTTATAAGAAAAAAAAAAAAAAAAAAGCCCACAAAAAGCCACCCACCAAAAAATGTAATTCCTACTAATTGCTGGGATGAATGTCCCAGTGCAGGCTGCCTTGCTGTCCCCAAGTTTGTCAGCAGAGGCAGCTCAGAGGGCTGCTGTGGGGCACCCAGCCTTCAGTGCCCAGCACAAGAAAAAGGGTCTGTCCCCTTCTGTGCTGTGGGTTGCTGTGACAGCCACAGAAGTGCTGGCAAGTCCCTCTCCATCTGAATGAGCATCTCCATCTGTGTGCCTGAATCCAAGCACCAGTGTCTACCCAGCTGTCTCCTCATGTTTCTAACTGGGCTATGACACCTGCAGGAGAGAAATCCAATTTTCCCTTGAAGCAGTTATTCCCTGATGCTCAGACTTGCTAGTGCTGCACTGATCCACAAATGGATCTTGGTTTAGACTTTGGCTGGGAACAGGGATGCTTATTTTTAAAAGTGCATGTCTAAATTCTTCAGCAGTTGAAAGAGGCCATCAGACACACACAATTGTTTTAGTACAGTCCTAAGGAAAATGTAGAGAAAGAGGAGGAGCAGGGATGAAGCGAAGGACAGCTGTGAATGGGTAGACAAACTCAAGGACATGGGCCAGTTTCAAGACTTTGTCCAGCTACTGCTCTAAGTACAGTTTGGGCAAATCAGAAGTTACTTGAGTTCTGTGGGACAAGGAAAAAGAAATCGCTTGAGCAATTGTCACTGCTTAATCTATGTCTGATGTGCTGTTTGATTGCACAGGACACAATTACACAGAGCAATTACACAGAGCAAGTAAGATGAAAAGCAGAGAACTCAGGGAGAACAATTAAGCCACCGTGTTCTGTTGAGCCTCTGATTCAGCTATCTGTAGCAATTCTTTTACCAACATATGGTCCAAGTCCTGCCTGCAGATAAGTATGACAGGAATTCAAATAAAGACTACTTGGAGTGTTGCTGACAAACACATACAGTGCACTGCTGCTTCTCTCCCCAAGATAAATGTAATACATGTGGTTATCTCACTCAAGAAAGTTAAGTTTAAAATACAGCTTATTACTGAAAATTGAACCTTGACTTATTTACAGCGATATTTGCTATCCTGGCTCTATTTGTGTCCCATGACCTCAGAGGTACAGTCTGTCACGTACTTTGGATCTTATCCCTTTTCTGTTCTCCATTTGTGACCTTTCGACGCATTTTAAATAATACCTTACTTTTTTCAGCTACTCTTCCTCTGCTTAAAAACTCTGCAGGAAGGCATTTCTCTAAGTGACACTTTATTACTTCTTTAGATAATTTTTTTCCAAATTTTAAAGGAGTGATCCACTGCCAAGCCCACTGTCTCTGCAACACTTGCACAATGTAGAAGCAACTAGTGATTGTCATTTTTCACATTTTCTGGTTCCATTGTCATATCTCCCTTTAAATCTTCCAGGTGGAAATGGACCTAATCTTCTTTCCCAGTACTATTTGAGGGTGTCACGTATATGTTAAGGTTACCATTGTACCACATTTCTGTTTCCCTTTGGCAGAGCATGCTGATTTGACGGGCTGCCGAAGATGAAGCAACACATTGGTACCAAAGTCCATGGTAACCACTTATTAATTTTTTAACGTTTGCTCTAATTAGTGCCCTATGAGGAACTACCCTGAAAATCCCTGGAATAGGCAAATTATTGGCATACTTGACTTTGAAGTTCAACAGATCTAATGAAATCCTACCGCTGGCACCCACTGCTGCAGAAAACCATTGAGAATAAAGTATTTAGCTGATATTTTGTCATAAATCCTCAGAAGTATTTCAGAGTTAAACTACAATACATTTTAAGCAGCTAGAAGAGCTCTCTAGAGAGTATTTAATCCCTTTTGAAGAGAGAGCCCTATTTCACAGAACCTCATTTCCTCTTTTAGTGAGAATTAATTTTGCCAGTTATTTTGATTAAAGCATCTTGAAAGAAATCTTATGTTCATAAACTAATAATCATCTGCAGCTAGAAATGCATTACAGAAATCAGAGAGTGGCAGTAGAAAACGGCCTTATGACACTGCCAGAGCCCTTCCACCAAACCATGCATGTGCAAAGAACTTACACCATGCCGGGAATATACAAGTGTTAAGAGGTTCACCACAACCAGAAGCTTTGACTGCTGAGGTATTCGTAATCTAGGTAAAATAACGAGCTGTGATACGAACTAGGGGCATTTAGGGAGAAGGACTGCCCAAGGAGTTTCATTGTATCTTCTCACCTTCCCCCGAAATAACCACTAGGAAATACAGTGTATTAATGTACGCAAGGCAGTGACCTCCAGTGGAAAATGAGAAATGCCCATATTCCCTAGAACTTGCCTGGGAAGCAGCAGGTGATGACTGAAGTGCCTTCACAGTCACAGCAGGTCTCCAAACATGCCCACCTGCTCCCAGGACTGTGAAAAGGTGTCCTGTTCTTGCTCAACAGATGTGACCACGTCTCTGCACTGCCTGAGATGTGCTGCCGGAGAGGGCAAGGCCATGCAGACAGACACACAGACACGGCTTTGCTCAGCCTCTTTCTCCCTCCCCTTTGCTCTCACCTCTGTATGCTGCAAACAAGAGCTGCTGCCCTCAGGACTGTGCTTCTCTTCACAGTGATCCACAGTGCAAGGAGCTCTCACAGCACATTAAGCAGTTCCTTTTTTCCCCCGTTGCCTGTTTGTACACCCTGCAACAGCAGAGGTGGTGCCGGAGGTGTCAGGCTCAACTGGGCACAAGAGACAGGCCCAAGAAAAAGCCTGAGCAGCTCCTCCAAGCTGAACTCCACCTTGCTGGTAGTAGCAGCAGCACCAGGAACAAACGGGCCAGCTGGTCTTCAAAAGCTGTAACTGCTCTCTAAGCTATAGCATGGGTATGCTTCCTCATGTGCTGGGAGTAGGAAGTCATTCTCAACTTACTGCTTTTTTTGGTTATTATAGTAGTGTGTTGCTGAGACTCTCCTAGCCTGGTAACAAGCTACAACATAAAAATCCCTTCCATAAAATCTGTGATGCCATGGTGTCTTCAGTCCATCATTGAAAGTGCAACAGCAGGCAGTGTTGCAGCTCTGTCATTTTTATAAAGCATTCATAAGACATGCACCTTATTAAGTGCTTGGAAAGTAACCCTAGTTTAAATTGATGGATGAACAAAGGAACAGCAATTTGCTGTTGGGGAATATTTTATTTGCTTTTCACCACAGGAAGGTGGATAGGAAAACAAAGTCACCCAAGTTGGAAACAAATAAATGAAATGCATTCAATTAGCTAATGGAGTGTCTCACAAAAGGTTGCACAATTAGAAAATTAAATTAGGTCTTCCCAATATGCTGAGAGTCATTAACACTTTTTTTTTTTTCAGAAACTGCCTGAAATATTCAGGGGATTATTTTTCACCACTGGCTCTTTGCTTTCCCTGACATACCTTTCAGAACTGATTCTCTTCAGATTCTCTTCAGTCTTGGAAACAGTGCTAATTTGTGAAAAGCCTTTTTAAGTTAAATAACTTTGGTGTAATTCATGAGTACATGGAACATATTTCAGATTTTTCTAAAGGAACGTGATGTTCTCAGAGATCAGCTTCATGAGCTATTATATAATTTAGTATCACTGGTTACAAAAGGACTCAGCTCAAGCATGTTTACTGGTGGCTTCCTATGCCTTTTTACAGCAAAACCACTAAAGATGGAGGATAGAAGCATTTTAAATTTGCAGTCCTGCCCTAGCAATGTCATTCCAAGTGAGCTACATCCAGCGTGTGTTAGGTTAATTAACACAGTGTGGCGTTAGCTGGGACAGCACCAGAGTGGCCAGACACACCTCCATGGTGCAGCACACAAGCGCTCTGCGTGGTGTGGTGGCAAAGACTTCTCATTCCCTTCATGCCATTCCAGCTGTAATGCTGCAGGGTCTGTGCTTAGGAAATGCAGAGCATGATCGGTCACGTCTCTGTAACTCCACCTAGGCCTTGCTGGAAAGACGGGAAGAAAGGACGAGGATATTTCCTGCAAGTACCTACCTAACAAGTACATCTATTTTCAGAGCGTGCTCCTTCCTCTTTGTCAGTGTATCTGATCTCACCCAAATCATGAGGTGGAGGGTCCTAGGTGTCCCCCAGCCAAGCTAGAGGGCAGTCTGGACAAAGGAGCAGTGCTCAATGCTGCCTCTTGTTCTTGGTGAAACGGAACCAATCTGTCCCACGGGAAAACCCAAAGTCTGCATTAAAGGGAGCACAACAGCAGAAAGCACAGGCAAAAGTCCTGGGCAAGGGAGTCAGGGCTGAAAAAGAGCCAGCTAGGAACATAAAGGCACTTTTTCACACCAAGAGTGTTTCTTTCCCAGGCAAATAAAAGACTCAGGTGCATATGGAGACCCATTATCTTCATGTGCTTAAAATCGAACTCTTTGCTGCATGAGATCTGGCATGCCCTTATGTAAGCAAATTATTTTTATCTGCTTCTAGCCTAATAGAGACTTGAATATTTTGAGAACTCATAGGTCTCATTGCTATGGAAACTAACTCTGTATCTTTAGGTCAGTCTTGCTACCTCTGATTTGCTGAGTCCATATCTAAGCATTTAAAAAAAAAAAGCCTAGTTGTATTTGCTGTTTAAGTCCCACTGCCCATTACCCTTTGTCTCACTCCAGAGACTCCAAAGCTGAGTACAGCATCCTTTACAGGGAAGAGAAATTGGGATATTAGCAGTTCAATGCCAGGTTACTGGTTTCCATGTCGATGAGAAGTGAGGGGGTTTACACTGATAGTACAGACAATCAACATAGGAGCATCAGCAATCAAGTTAACCTCATCCAGGGGTAAAAATCCCCACAGAGAAAATCAGCCCCTTAGAGCTGTCCTCTCCTTGCTTCTCTCTTGCTCGGGTGAGAGAGCCAAAATGCTCACTGATGATCTGAAATGCTAAATAACTCTTTTCCAACACTTAGATCAATAGTGGGAGGATTCACCACCTGCACGGACAAGGAGAACTGCTGCCACAGGAGTGACTGAGCTGGCAACGACTCAGTAAAACACACTGGCCTCATCTCATGTTGGAACACCTGCCTTATTAAGAAATCACGGAGTTTTTCTCACCCTCAGAACCTTTCTCCTTCTGCACAACTTCCGCTGCTCTCATCTCACAGTATATCCAAACTTGGACCAGAGACATTCCTGGGATGATACAAGACGGGTAAACATCCCTATAGGAAAACTAGCATCTGACACACCTCAGTTTCTTTTTAGAACTGACAGAGCTATATGGTGCTTGCATTTCCTGGGGTTGCTCTTTCTTGGGACTGAAAAATTTGACTGTTTCAGAGGTAGTTCAAGGACCAATATATGTCAGTATTTCATGGCCTCAAAAAACTTTTCTGCGTAATTCAAAGTCACAGAGAATTCACATCCAGAACTTTTTAAAATTGCTGGAATTCTACTACTCTAGTAACACCAGAGGTTTCTTTTTGTTTTTCTTATTCTAAAAAAAAAGTTGTCTCTTCACTGACAGAACGGAATTATTTCAGTTGTGATATATACCCACACTTCTGCTCTGGATTGAGATGCATTGTAAATTCTGCTGTAAAAAAGTTAGTCTTTTGGTAAATCTACCAAGAAGGCAGTGCCTGTCAGTAAAAATGAAATATTTTCCTCCAAAATGCCAACACATATACCTGCTTAATACATTATTTCTTATTATAGCACATATAAGCTATATATCCTAGTACAGGACAAATGTGCCTTGTCTCAGTGGCCTCATCTATAGTGGGAGTTCTGTCCACATTCATCTTTGCTATTGTTTGTCCTTTTCAGTTTTAAGTCATTTGTTGATTTTTTTTTTTCTCCTTTGGAGTATGAGTCTAATCTCTTCTACTGGCTCAAAGACGGGTGGTCAGGTTTTTTTGTTTGTTTGTATTTGGTTTTATTTTTTTACCCCCAGAAAATTAAGGTTGTATTCCTGTTAAATTGATGCAGTTGTTTTTTCTTTTTTCTGCATTCTCCCCCCCATTATGACTGAAATCACCATCTCACTGTGCTCCCTTTTTATCCAAGCCAAATATTAAGTATACATGATCATAGGCAAGCACTGTAATTTTTGGACAATCAGGATTATGCAATGGTGGAAAATGAGAAGAAAGAGTTTTTTAAAGGATGAAGGGCATTCAGCTCCAATAAGCAGGAAAATCCCACAAGTTTAATTCCTGTAATGGATGGCAGTGACACTCACTCTGCTTTCTGGGATATTATTCCATAAAGGAATGCAACACAAACCAGTAGTTAAACTAGGACAGATGTTGCTGGACATATTTAGAAGATGTTTACTTTATATGATTAGTGATCAAATATGCAATGTTCTTGGGTATGTCATCCTCATGACTTTCCACAAGACATAATATTTTCCTTGCTGGAAAAAGAAAATAACTAAGTTGTAGGCAGCTTTTAGTAACTGAGATATTTTGGACTGGTGATGTAGTTGTTTAAGTCTCCACCAGCAAGACCATCCCACAGCCCAACCACTTCCCTGGGCTTGCTCTACTTATTCCCTGCACACCTTAAAAATACTTCCCCCATCTCCCAGTCACCCTCTCCCAGCCCAGCATTGGTACTTTTCCTGGTAGCTTTCCAGTGAGGAACTTCCAACCTCAGCTCCCTGGAGCAAGCTGTCCCTTCGTCCCAAGGCCACCACTCAGAATAACCTGTTACTTACTGTAGTTTACTGGGTGGAAAGGGATTTTTCTGACGAGGGTGTGAAACAGGCAAATGGAGGTTTCCTTCACAAAGCTCACAAAAGTTTCAGCTGTTGCAGTAAAACTGCTGCAAACTTCCTCAAGGACATGCTTGTAGTCATTTAAAGAAAAAAAAATTTGAAAAGCACTGCAGTTAATATGCTCCTGTAAAATTAAAGCTGATTTAAGACTTTCTACACTCAAAGTTGCATTAATATAATCCCCTCTAGCTAATCAGGTGAGTTGTATGTAGAATATACCCAAATCCTCTATTGTAGATGAAAAAGGACTGAGCAGCTGCAAAGAAAGGGAGGTGTGAACTCTGCCTTCCTTTCTCTCTCAAGCCTCCCCCACCTTCAGACCCAAAGCAGATCCTATTGCACTGAAGCAGGGACAGACCTGAAGAATCATAGAATTTTTTAAGTTGGAAAAGACATTTAAGATCACCAAGTACAACCATTAACCCAGCACTGCCCAGTCCATCAGTAAAACATGTCCCCAGGTGCCACATCTACATGTCTTTTAAATATCTCAATTTTGGTGACTCAACCATTTCCCTGGGCAGCCTGTTCCAGTGCTTAAGAACCCTTCCTGTGAAGAGGTGTTTCCTAATATCCAATCTAAACCTCACCTGGTGCAAGTTGAGGCCATTTCCTCTTCTCCTATCACTTGTTACCTGGGAGAAGAGACCAGCCCCCACCTTGCTACAATCTCCTGCCCCCAGTGACCTGCGGCTTATGCAGCCTCCCATCCCACTTTCCCTGAATAACTGCCCCAACACTGTCCCAAGGTCAGATTAAATGCCTTTTTTCTTTTTTAAAGAGTAATGGTCTATATCACTTTCTTGAAGCCAAAGAGCAACACTCTTTTACCCATTTCATTATTAATAGGTACCCTTATGTTGCTGAACTGCTCTTTGGTTTCTTCCCTCCCATGTACCCTCCTTTTTTGGTTCCCTACCCACTGCGCAATGACCTCGGGCCTCTGGGGCACCAGGGCTGGCATCAGAGCGAGAGGATGCATGGTGAGATGTCACCACACAGTGCTGTGCAGGGAAGGGAATGTCACAGGCCATGGCTGGACCTCGTGCTTGGAGTTTGCCATACAGGGGTGTTACCCTCTGCTACAGCAACAGGTTTTGTCCTCTCGATCCCTCAGGCTCCTTCATCTTTTTCCTCTGTCTTTTGTTCTGCTTTCCAATATTAAGCATGAAACTGGAGTAGCCAGAAAGATTACAGCTGCCCTTTTCCAAGTACCTCTCCTATGCATCTATCCTTTATGGGGACTGAACATTTTTGCTTTATTGTGAACCTTTTTGGCCAGTAGATGATGGCTGGTGAGGGAAGCTTGATCCTAGAAGAGCTGAAGCTCTGTGCTGGGGTGGAAAGGCAAAATACTGGGGAGAGCTCTGTATACCAGCCAAACAGCAAGACTTCCTCAGGCTCCTACTTACTTAAATGCTCATCTGCTAAATACATTGCTTTTGTATCATTTACAGAATATTACCCTGCTCTGAGGCCTTTTCTGTATGTGTTTGCTATGGTATGGTCATAAACAATTTTTGTCATCAGCCTGAGGGCACAGAAATTCATACAGCTCTTACACCACTGCAATGCCATTGACTTCAGGGGAATGACTTCCCATTACAGCAAGTGAAATCAGAATGTCTAAATATGCCATTTCTCTGCTATTCACCATTAACACTGTAATGCTCACTGGAGTAGTCAGAGAAAGCTGGAGACTGACTCTTGTTTGACTCTGTGTATCTTGTGTGATGTGCAGGGCATCCTCTTCCTCACTGAGAACCAAAACTGCTCTGACAAAGTGGAGAAGAGCCAGTGGCAGAATAATTAGGGTCTATCTATCTTTACTATCAATTTGGAAACAGTTTTTAAAATTTTCTCTATCTCTTTCTGTTGGGAATCAAAGCACTCAAGTCATTCAGTCACCCAGAGAGGCCTTTCATCCTCATCTTGTATTCGGGAAAACCCTGAGACACAGACAGCTTAAATAATTTGTCCTTGGCCATAGGTGGTGGAGACGGAAATAGTTCCGTGTTCTATATTGACACTTGAATACATTTAACCACTAGATCGTCCTTCCTCATTACTCCTTAGTGTTTAATTTAGACACAAACATAAGAAGGCAACAAAACAAGAGAAGTTCAGTTCCAGATCCACCATGGATCAGACACACAAAGCTGCCAAACTGCATCCAGCCATCACATGGTTGCTGTAGGAAAGGTTGGGACTACAGTTATCTCCCTATGCAGAGGTCATTTACAATTGTATACGACAGAGATACTCCGTGGATGGGCTGTGAGTTATGCTGGAAGGGGAAGGGTCTGTCAAAGCCAGACATGTTCCGAAGACACATCCTCATAAACAGACCCAGGAACCACCAACCCAAGCATGTGCTAAGTGGATCTCAACTCACAAATGCCTTGGGGAGCCCCTACTGGGTCTATCAGGCTGCCTGTTTCCCTACACGTGTATTAATAGAATAGCGTATCCCAGATTTTTAATCCCGAAGTTACTAATGACAGTCTTTCCCTTCCCAACGTTAATGCATTTTTTTTCCTGGTATTTTCCTTTAAGACAAAAAGGAATAATGGATTTCTCAATAATTAACATCTCACAGTTCTTTGTAATGAAGAGGCCATGCACTCTCTCAGCAGCTTCTCTCTCCACAGATGTGAGCAAGGCTAGTGATAAGGTTACGGGGGTATTCTTGTGGGCTCTGCCTATGTACTCAGCTATATCTATTCAGGAGAGCAGCAGCAGAATGGCTCAGGACAAGGACACCTTCAGAGATGAAGGTGGCAGTTCCAGCTCACAGCTGTCATGTCTCACTGCACACAGCGTTGTGTCCAAAGGAGAAGTTAGTTTTCCCATCTCCACACTCGCAGCTGCACACTCGCTCAAAGCTTGAAGGTTTTCTGTTCAAGACCTAGAACATATTTGTGTTTTAAGCAATGAACTACCGAAATTATTTTCTTGCCTGTGCCCTCTGCTTATACACTCTCAGCAATGAACATACCTTCCATTTTTGTCCAAAGCAAACAGATTTCATCTACTCTTCTCAGTCCCCTCCTCCAAGTTAGAAATGTCAGGAATTACAATTGCTGACACTGTGCTTGCTGCAGGACTACCAAGAATTGGGGCTTTGGTACAAGCAGAAATTTGACCTGCTGTTTTCTCAGCAGCCTTCAGCTGAGGGAAAGAGGATGTTGTCTCTCTCATGAAGGGGTTTCGCAAGGAACCCACATAACCTGTTCTCAGTCACTGCTGGTTTGTCGTTTGAGTTTGAATTGCAAGCAAAGGAGTAGGGATCTACTTGGCTTGCCTAAATGCTTCTAACTTTAAAAAAAAAATCATGAAAACATTGCAGCTCGTTTCTCTCATTTCTCCCATCACTAACTCAGGACTTACAGGCTGCGCCGTAGCAAAACCATGGAAGTTGAGATTTAATACTTGCAGCAACTGATTTGCACTGGCTACAACAAATGCATTTGCAGACTTGCAGAAGAGAATAAAGAGTCAAAACCAGGTCAGTCCCTTTGTTCCACCACAGCTTTCGCTGTCACAAAAGGCAGTTCAATTTCGTATAATCATAACAGCAAGCAGCTATAACAGAATACATTAAAAACACATTTGTTCAATAAAAGAATGCCATTTCACAAAAGGTCACGCTTTCAGTTTTGAGGAGACTGCTAGTCATTTGCTTAAATGCCAATATATCATACCACAAACCTTTGACTTCTCTATTCCCTAGCTGCCTTGGCTACAAAAATGAGGCAAACAGTATTTACCTGACTTCTCCGATGCTGAGATATTTGGCTATAAATTAAAAATACATAGTACTGAATATTTAAAATGAGGCACATGTGAAGTAAGACATACAGTCCCATAAAGTGGATAACATATGGGAAATGCACTGTTAGGAGTCTCCCTGGGAAAAACAATAATCTTCGTAATTACGAGTTTTAGCAGTTTACCTAATTGTGCACAACATTCCATGGAATTTACTTGGAAGCCAGCTAGGTCATGCTAAACTTTAAACACATAAAGAGAACCCAGCATTTCAGGGAGTTTCTCCTCTCCACCTGAATGACTGCAGCCACAGCAGCCTGTTTCCAGTGACAGAGTGAAGAACACCACCACAGATACACACCACTACTGCACTATCTCACCCATAGCTCTAAAGAGCTATTCTCCATTATTTTAGCCTGCACCCTGTAAAGATTCCAACATATCTGAAAGGTGACTTTTTTGCTAGGAGAAAATTTCCTTTTAGCCCAGGGGTAAATTTATTGCATCATTTAATCTGCAACCTCCTCTTGAATACAGGAACCTACCTTTTTGTCCATTTGTCTCTTGGGCACTTAGTTAATGAAGGGGAAGAATTTTGCTGATTGTACTGGCTGAATTTTTTGTCTTTTTAAAATGTTGTCCAAGTGAAAAAATGAATTCTCATCAGTCCAGGTAAATGGGGAGAAATATAGTACTGCCTGTGATATTAATTCATGTCTTTTTGTGTCCTGCATGATATTTGAAAGAAGCCAGATTTCTGTATGTTAATATTACTACTCAGAAGCACCTGTAATTATGATTACTTCATAAGGAACTATTTTTTAAAAATTTATATGTTTTCCAAAGAAACCACTCAATTTAATTTGATGGTGCATGGGTAGACTCATTTTTAAAAGATTCACCTCTAATGGATCACTTTTATCTCAGAAATTGGGGAATGTAAAAGTACATTTCCTTCTCTATATTATAAAAGACAAGTAAAAGGAATGGGTTTTAATACACCTAATAACTCCATAAAGGACACCTGAAATTCCTCAAGTGTGCCATCATGAGGAGGTTGTGTTTTTGGAGTTTCCACCTGACCAAGCCCTACAGCCTAGGACATGCAGTTCATCATTCTCAGAAGCAATCTATTAGAATTTTTCCCCCAAGTTTGGTGAATATGCCCAGTTCTGCATGTGCTCCACATCCTTTGAACAGGCAAAAGACAGAACAGGTCTAAAGGTGAGAAGGTGTGAAAATAATACTAAGTGAGAGAAGGCGACCATGATGGAAAAAGATCAGAGTAGGAGAGCCCAAAAACCAAAAGCAGTGGCAGAGGATGGGGAAAAAAGCTGCAAGGGAGGAGAGGACGAGGCAGAAGCTGGAGAGGCAGAGGTGGGAACTGAAGAGGTTTTTAATCAGTCCTCTCTCACACTTTGTTTCAGACTTTGGCAATGAAGAGACATCTCTTAAGCTGCAACATGCCTCTGCTGTCTTGCTAACAGCTACGAAACACAACAGGGAAAAACATTTTTTCTCATTCCGCTCATATTCTACCTTTAAACGCTGCCTTCTGAAACCTTAATTTTAATGTAATTTTGTTTTTCAATGTAATAAAAAAATCCCTACTGTAGCAGCATTAAAAGACAATCAGATCTGAGTGCTGGGCAAAGTACAAGAGGAGTCCACACAATCAACAAGGAGTTGACAGCCTAGAAATTCTGGTCCCCTTACAGAATAACCGCTGTGTGGGTATAAAATCTTCATCCTATCAGTTACACACAGGCTTTTTTTTTTTGCTTATGAACATCTTAAACATCAATTATCCATGCAACTTGGGAAAAAAAATCATAATAGATGCTCTCTTTCTCAAGGCAAATTTTGAGGGAAAAGTAGTGCTCTAAGTGGCAAAATATTCAAACAAAAGCACTGATTATATCTCTGTTATTGATATGAGCTTTTAAATGGCATATGATACACCCAGATTGGTTCAGTAAGAAAACAGGTTTAGAGTTGGATGGTAGCTGAGATTTTTCTGTTGTTTTTTTATGGCTAAGGATAGCCAGATGGATAAGGATTTTATTATAGGTATTGGCAACTTAATGCTGCTGAAAGCCTGACACATGACGCATTGACTCAAAGTTGGAACATTAGATTTTCATCAACATTAAATTCAAGCAATTTTTTTCTGAAACTGCAGCCTGGATGTGCCACCATGGTTTGTATATTACCTGCCTCAAATGAAGAAAACCCACAGACACTGGTAATTATTCCCTCTGAAGTGAAAAAGTTGAGTGAAGAGCATTTTTCCCACGGGAAGAGCCAGAATTCTTGAAAACTCGTGCATGCAAACACACATGCTGAGCTCTGCTCCCCTGCACACCCTGTCGCAGGCAGGTCACTCTTCACATCAAGCAGCCTGAAAAACAAGGTTTTACTGTCTTCTGTGGCCTTCCTGTCCAGTCTCCAGACCAGGAAGAAGCACTCCAGTAATCCCCAAACCTTGTACTGCAGATGAACCTCTGACACATACGTGATTTGTTGAAAATACGCGCATGTATTCATCAGTTAAATCCCCAGTTTCCTAATTCAGGTATGAAAACATTGTTGGCTTGGAATACATGAACCAAAGTGATAGAGCTGGACATGAAAAGTCTCCAAAGGAGCCCCCCATGGGTGACATTTATCTGTTTCTTCATTCGTACCATAGACAAAGGGAGTAATTTACATTCCTGAAAGATCTTGTCTCAGCAGTTTCCCTTCTGAGACGGTAAACGGAAAGAGGTAACTCATCTGTTTGTGGCCTTCCAGAAACTTTATAAGCATGGTACCTGCCTGGGAAAGCTGGCCATGTAATTTCAGATATGCCAAGACGAACACGAGGAAAAAAAAAGAGTAGGGGTAGCAAAGAAAGAATTCTGGCCAGTAAGAGAACAGGGCAACTTGATGAGTGCACTTTGCACAGCATGACATGCCATTGTTAACACAAAGGATAAAAAATTTCACCATTAATATCACTTGATCTGCACTAATTAAACATCTCCCTGGGGTTTCTCCTCTCATCAGAACAAGAATTCTTCCTAAATTTGGCCCCTATCTCTTAGCCAGTCTCACATCACACCTTCTCCAGTAACACAGAGTTCAACTGCAAGAGTGAGCACCAACCATTGTCTGAGCCCCTACAGAAAGCCTATGTGAACTGAGCCAACTGCAGCAGTCAGCTCAGAAAAATGACCAGAAGGCTGCTGTGCTTGAGGTACAGCAGACAAGGTCAACACTTTCCTGACTAATAATGGATTTGGGACAGGAGGCATTAGAAATGAGGTAGGTTTTGGAAGCTGCTTACACCAAACCCAGGATCTGCTTGGCTTGTGTATTCCCAGCACTCGGCAGCCCAGCTGGAAGCCATAAGCACCATTGGCTCAGGCTTGTGACATCACTGTGGCACCGAGCACATTTGTCACATAGTAAGACAGCACAAATACAGCTTGTTAGCCAAGGGACTTTATGGAACAGCCAAACTGCCGGCTGCAGGTTAAGCTTTTCTGCAGGTTAAGCTTTTTTGTTTTGTTGGACTGATCACATTTTTCAGCTGCGAAGAGTTTATCTAAAAAAAGAAAGTCATTGTCATTGGTTACACTTGCATGTCATAACAACTAAAAATTAATTTTTGAAACACACATAATTCCTTCCAACTCTTCTTTGGTTTTCTAAAGGGCCTGAGGTTTCTGGTTGTAAATTTTACTCACCAGTAACTGAACCCTCTCGTGAAACGTGCAGAAATTGCAGAAAGCAGTTTGATAAAGGAAGGCACATATTTAACCTCAGCGAGACCAGCCCCTGGGAATGACACCATTTTGTACCACAGCACAGGCAGTCTTGTGAAAGAGAAATGAATCAGCCACGTACTCTGGCCCTCATGGAAGCTGTACTGAACCACTGGCTGAGGGGCCAGCTTTTCACCTTATTGTACCTTTGGGGAAGAGAAATTACTATAGTTGAGGCATTTCACAGTGTGCTAAGAGGTTTCACAATCCCTGGGCAGACAGAGATGGTGAAAGAGCCTAGACCTGCTAAGTTAAAGGGGTAAATCATTGCTCTGCTCACGTGCCCCTGGCAGCCACCACCCGCTGGCCTGCACTCGGGCTGCCCTTCCCCGTGCCGAGGCAGAGCAGTGCTGCCACAGCAGGAGAGGGGGATTTATCTGGGGGGAAACAAACATGCACCTGGTAGCCCAGGTGTTAGATCTGAGGCAGAAAGGCCAAGCCTAAGCCTAGAGCTCTGCTGCAGCCCTGCAGACACCAACGCAACTCACAGGAGGAAACCGTATCCTACCTGACACAGGCTGTGGCTGGGCTCCTCAGATGAGCTGGTTTAGAAGAGTCCCATCTTTTGATTTCAGCGCCTGAGGGTTCACGTTCCGCTCATGACCTCGAGTGAGAAACGCACAGAGAATCAGTCTTAAAGCTCTACTTAAGTCTACTTTATGTAGACCAGATAGAAGTCAGCAGCTCAGCAAAACAGACTTCTGCCAGGTTCTTTAGGCCATTTCTGAGGATGGCACAGTGGTAATAAACGCTTTTAATTCGAAGTTGTAGTGTTTCAAAGTTCATCTGTGTAGCTGGTCACATCTACAGGTAATTTTAAATTGAATTTTTACTGCCCCAGAAAGCACTGGGTGCCAGCAGAAGTGAAAGGCAGAAGGCAGCTCTATTTCTTCTGCTGGTTAAAAGGCATGGTTTTAATAGCTTCCAGTTCCCTTGGGTGAAGGAAGCTAGCTGCAAAGTAAAACACAGAAACTAAAGATTCGCTACACTTCATGTGTAACTGAAATAATACACTGCAAAAGTTATAAACAGTCACAAGTCCTCAGCTGGAGAAACATGTGACCAAAATAACTGAGTCACACTGAAGTAGAAGTTTGAAAAACAAATTTGAGGTTGACATCATTAATATAATTTTTTTCTAAATCAAGATGACCACGTACCAGTGGGACTCCAGTGTGCCAAACACAGCACAGCCCAAGTGGTTACTACTACCTTAGTGTTCCCTACTGATTTTTTTTTAATAGGATGGCTAGGGTGAAATCTCAATCTCATGAGAGCACAAAAAAGCTGTAAAAGAGGAAGATAGCATTTTCTTACTCTCTGTTGGTGGCACACAGCCACTTTTCCATGCACAAGACAGGAGTTTAAAAAGACGTGTGGCGACTCTTGTCTTCTACCCAGTCATGATCATTAGGGTCTGATTTAAGACATCTGAACTCCTGGGTGTACTCTTAGCTACTAAGGCACGATTTGACCTTGATTTCCAAGCAGTCATTCCTCTAAGCCTTTGCATTCTTCTTTGAATTGTTCCACCTCTTTATAGATTTTTCCAGCTGACCCTTTTGATCCTATTTGAAGAAGCTGTGTGGGGGCAGTTCATTGCATGAAGGAATACTAGGCCTGAAGAACAACAGCTGTAGCTCCAGCAGAAGTTAGAAAAATTTCTGTACGGCAGTGTTTTCCTTTTAATTCCTATGGAACTGCCTTATGAGTGCAAAATATGCTTAGCAGTTCATCTTAATTCTCTGACGACTTTGCCTTTCCCCAGCCAGCAGGACAGCGATTTTGCAGCTGCTGCTACTGCACCTCATTTATCAGCAGCTTCCCTTGCCGGTGCTCGGAGCACTGACAATTGTGCTCATAATTCACACAGAACAGGGACTCCACTCTGGAAGGAAACAAGAGCCACACAGTGCCCTTCTGCAGCTTTCACAGCTGTGGGAGATACTTGGATGAAGTGGTTCCTGCTTCTGCTGATGCTCACTGCCAGCCCCACGTCCCCGACAACGCTCTGTAACGGCCAGGGAGCAGAGCGAAAATAATGGAAACAGAACAAATATATTCTGCAATTTTCCAGGAGTTACTCCTCTTCTTAGCGTGGCATTAAGGTCAGAAATGATGACAGCTACCCTCATAGGGGGCTTCTGTGGTGAGGAAGGGAGAAATCAGGATATATTTCAATAGGTTAACTTAGACAGTCTTTGGTAGAATAACAATCAGGTCCAATAGAAAACACCATGAACAGCAATAGGGTTTGCAAGGCTGAGCTATTTGATGCCAATCTAGAGCTAGGCAAGCAATCTGAAACCAGCTTTTACACTAACTGCAGCTGGGGAAAAGGAGAATTGGATTGGCACTGGTCCCACAAAACACACGTTTCGGTATTATAGCCAGCTGCAGCTCTGGTGCTTCACCAGCCCTTCAGGGGGCAGTTTTGCTGTTACAGCTACGCTGAAGTCATGGGGAGGCGATGCTGGAAGGGGGAGTCGTGCTTCTCCTTCTCATCCTTACACCTGGCTACAGATTCTCAAGGCATCACAGTAGCAGCTCTCACCTGACCCCTACTGCAAGCAGGTGGGTAAGGGCATATTTCCACCAGCAAACACAAGGGATCAGCGGCAGACTGGCTTAGCTAAAGTGAAACTCAGTGCCCCAGATTCCCATTTCATCACTGCTTTAAGCAGACGCCAATGAAAGGGGCAAACCTGTTGTCCTCTTCCCTGCTGCAGTCACTTCCCTTGTGCTGGCAGGAGCACCTGCACTGGGTGATAGCTGACAGGTTCAACCTCATCCTCACCATGAGCACAAAGACCAAATACTGGTTATTGGTTCAGTGAGGCTCTGAGCAACCTGAAGATGTCTCTGCTCATTGCAGGGAGGGGTTGAACTAGAAGACTTTTTACAGGCCCTTCCAACCCAAACTATTCTGGGATTCTATAAATACTGTAGCAGGCATCCAGCCTTCTCTTTCTCTTGCTGTCAAACCTTGCATTTCTTCCCTTTGACATGGGGGAAAAATTCAGGCTCCAACTGGGTTTGGCATTTGCTGTCCTTCAGAAACGGGTGGTGCCTCTCAGGCATTCACTTTTACAAGAGCCACTACTTAATCTCAAGCAGCAGGAAGAAATCATTTAATGGCCTGTGTTTTGAGACAGTTTGCACGCTTGTCTAATTATCTAAAAGGCACCTTATTCCCAAGGGGATTCACCATCTCCAGCTATCCAGCAGCTGGCCAAAATCAGCCATCTCCCCAACAGCAACGGCCAGGATTGCCATGGCAATTTATCCCCTTAGAGAATGACAGTCACATCTTGTCTGGTCATGGTTGCTTTTCACCTTTGGATTCCCACCACGTGGATTAAAACAAGCAGCACCAAGACTGAATCAGGAACTCAGACAGTGGTACAGACTCAAATGGAAATTATGACCCATATTTTTACTTTTTTGCTCATTCTTATACTTCCTCCTGCACCTATCCTTCCACATGGTTTAAATCCATAACACTGGCTGCAGTATTTCAGCCCATACGCCTAATTCCAAGAAAAACTGCATTATATCACTGTTCTCTGTATTAAAATGGACAGATATAAACATGCTGCATTGCCACAGCACAGCATCATTACAGATACCTGCACGCCAGTGTGCAAAAACTAGCTGTTTCTGTGAAGCAGCAAGTTAACATCTTGTACATTCCACACGCTTGCCTGTAACACCTTCCCACTGCCTCAAACAAGAAACTCAGTCAGAGACTTTGATCTTTCACTTCTGCCTTTATTTTTCTGAAAACTAGCGCTTCCCTTGGGTGATTACTGACTCCTGCTATGTTTCCCTAAGTGTTGCTCAGCTGCTTGTCATGAGTTACTTTTTCCCACACAAGTCATGCATCTAAAGCAAAAAATAAAGATGCATAACAGCAAAGAAGCAGGTGTTCAGAAAACCAAAATACATTTATTTGGCAGCATCCATGTGGCAGATACTTTAGCTAAACTAGCCTTATAGGCACAATTGTAATCGTACACAGTATATAAGAATGAGCACACATTTTCTCTTTTTTCATTTCACAAAAGATATGTCTGAATGCCAGACACGGTGTCTCTGACTCTTTAAAGCAATCGCCAGGAAGGGAAAAGGGAGGTGTATGCATCCCCCCCAGCCCAGCTTGGCCAGTAGGACTGTTCAATGATGAAGTCATTATCTGAGGACTCAGAAGATCAGATACCAACTCTTGACGCAGTATCCCTGCGCACCTTTGGCCGATCGCCTCATCCTTCTGTAATGAACAGTGGTAATTACCAGAATGCTGAGAAAACAAGCAGGAGCTGATTTTATGATGAGCCACAGACACAGGGTGAAAATTCCTGACCTGCCACCAGTCAAGCTTAGTCAAGAATTACGAATGGTTAATCAGCGTGGTTAACCCAGCATGGTACTGAGATAAAGATGTGTTACAGAGTGAGTAGAAACAGGTTTAGCTAATCCAGAGATGATCTCACTACTACTGCAAAGCGCTGTGCTACACTGCCAAGCTGTGCTGTCGGGATGCTCTGTGCTATACATCATCACAGGGCACATAAAACTGCATTTAACTTGAGCAAGTCCACCACGCTGTAAAGTTCACAGTCATATTTCAACCCCAGCTACAATGCCCAGCTCTGCGTCACAGCTCTGAGAAGGGCAGCAGTGTGCACTTTGGCAGCCAACCATCATCAAACTATCGGAATTGTCACACGGCAAAGGGCAGGCTGGTGCTGCAGTGACTTCACCCCAGACCATTAACATCTTTGTTCTTTTTAGCACAGTCCCCAATTGTTAAGAAAAGAATAGAACTTAGCAACACTCAGCAACACGCAGTGAGACGAACTGCAGGTGCAGATTGCTGCTTGGATTCAGTGGGACAGCAATTCCTAGGAAACCCTCCTTCAAGAGCTTTGCCTCCTGGGTGGGACCATTCAGCTTTTAGCTCTCCAACTAGACCAAGATCTGAAATCTCAGCACTAATCACAAAGCCCATACCAGCTTTTTTTTAGGACTGGCAGAGCAGTTGCTGGCCACAAAAATAGACATGCCAAAAAAGCTTTGTATATTTAGAAGAAAAGAGAGAATACTAATTTGAAGTGAAGCAAGACAGAGTGCAGGAAAGCCAGCTTCCCTGTAAAGTTTAGTATGATCCCAGAGATGAACTAGTTAGATAAGGTCCTTTGCAGCAATATAGTCTAAACCTCACAAGGCTCAGGACAGGAAGCATTGCGAAGACAAGAATAGCATTCTCTAATTACCAGCTTGCCTGTATATCAAGAGCACCTGCACTTGCATTTGGGGAGCCACCAGAGCTTATTTAATTCAAACATATAATAATGCACAGCTACTCCTGCAGCCACTCCCAGCAGCCAGCGAATTACCTGCGAGACTCAGAATTTATTTAGCAACATTACAAATGGGCTTTGCATGTTTTGCTTGTGGTGTTTACCCACTCCTGAGCAACAGGAGAGACTACTGCATTCTTGTGGGAAGAAAATGGCACATGGAAAACCAGAGGCAGCTGTCTATCTTTGGGGTGCAGCCATGGCTCGGTGTAACACAAATGGCTGAAATACCAGAGGCCTGACAAACTCACCTGGAACCCACAACCTGGTGGTTGTGTCCCAGCTGTACTGGCACAGCTCAGTCCGGCGCTGGCTTTGGCAATGGCAGCAGGGCGGCATCCAGAGGACCCTGTTCAACAAGCCTTGGGGTTCAGTCACCCTTTCCACATTAGGGACGTCAAACTGTGACAGGACACTGCCAGAAGTGTAATTGCAGTAAACAACAGAGCAAAGGGAAAAAGTTAGCTTTCTCCCAGCGCTAACTCCATTTTTGTTTTATCTCCCCATCAGACAGCCTGCTCCCAATATTCCTGACCAACAACACAATGCAGGACTGGGCTCTCTTCACCCACATGGTGAATGGGCTGCAATGACGCAGGCATAAACCTCTGCCCCCCAAATCAAAAGTTAAGGCATAATTTCTCTATTAGAAATAAACCTTTACGGAATTAAAGCAGTTGCACTTTGACTGCAGTGCCCTTACATGAGTCAGTCCCTTAAAGAGAGCAGGAGGAGCTGATGGAACTGTTTGGAAATGTGATTTTTAATTTCATATTGCTTGTAGAGCAGTTGTGTTTCAAGGTCAAAAAAGTTGCATGTTGTACAGAATGACAACTAGTTCAACAAAATACATTCCCCTATATTTTTCAAAGCTAAAGTGAACAATTTTAGGAGATTTGTCCATTTTGAGGCTAACAGGGTTTATGCAGGTCTTAAAAGGGAAAAAAAAAAGTGATGTAATACTGTAGAAAATGAAAAATTAAAACATCTATGTGACACATAGAAAAGAAAACTCCTCAGGCTCATTCTGCCTAAGGAAAAAGAGATGAGGTAGCAAGAGAGAGCTAAAATGGTAATGTTAGGGACACATTTGAAACAATTTTGTTATATGCAGGGCTGGAATTCAATCCAACAGAAGGCAAAACATTTTTGTGAGTAAAAATACCCCAGCCCTTGACCCTATGGCACTCTTATCAGAACACACAAACCCACCCTGGGAAGATCTCAAGCAGACCTAAGTAACACTTCATATTTCCACATTCATGACCATTTCTCTGTCCATAGGACTGAGAGCTTTATTCCTTGGTGAGAAACTCATTGCTCAGGGAAGCCTGCTCTCTCTCAAACACCATTTTGTCAGATCAGAGTGGAATCTCTTGTAGCTCCAAATGGAAAAAATCCAGTTTATGAGATTATATTTGAGTACTTGACTGTCACTCCTAAGCCCTTCAGCCATGTGTTGACCTTTAGGATTTCGAGACAAAGTGCTTCTCTGCTTGTACTGCTTAAACTGTTTTAGCTTTGGGATAGTGCCAGACAGACAACTGACTGCAACTATTGTAAGAGTAATTTTCCAGCATGTGGATTACTAGCATGTGTCCACTTAAGCTAATTTTATATGGGATCAGAAGCCTTACAGGTCACAGTCTCATGGTTTGTCACACTTAGCTGCATGTTCTTTATATCCAAAATCCTGTTTCATATGTTTAGTCCTGATTGATCTCTTCAAAGGTGTAAGTACAGAAAACCAAAGGATACGGTGCATAGATGATCAGCAGAAAGCTTTGCTTTTCATTTCAAGTAGAGAGAAAAGTAGAGAGAAAAGTAGAGAGAAAAGTAGAGAAAGACTGGCAGAATTTTGGCACAAGACTTAGTTACTTTGCAATATAGTTCATGTTTACTGCTGTAGCCTTGAAATAATTTTTACATATGAAGAGAACTCCATTAGATCTGTGATCCTCCTTGTCACTTACATAAGCAGGTAAACGGTTCAGTTGCTTGTTCACTATTAACATTTGTATTACTTCTAGTCACATCTTCTGAACAAATCATGGAATCTGACTTCAGAGCTTGAGAATTTTTCAAATCTAGGTATTATTTTCTCCTTTGCAGCTGTCAGCTCTGAAAGCTCCTTGGCTGCCCTCTCAGCCATACCATGTAAGCATTCATTAATACAGGTCTCCACCCTTTCCCAGTGTTGGCTATTTTATGTCTGCCAGCCTCTGCATCTCCCTCTTCCTAACCTGCCACTAACCCAAACATCTGGATTCTGAGAGACTGGCTAAGTGCCCTTTAAAAAGAAATTCAACCAGCTGATATAATCAACAGCTTCACTACAATTCTTTTTTAACTTGTGAAATCAGAGCAGAGGAGTTTCATGGAGTCTTACAAGGGTGGAAAAACAGGTTGGTGAAACTGCACAAACCAAGACCGTTCAGTGGTTCACAAGTATCAAAGAAGTCGGGGGGGGAGCAATCTCAGTCCTTCTCTGTTCCCAGATGGTGTTCCATCTCTTCCCTTGACCTTTTGAGCCAAATTAAACTTGTTAACCCAGCAGCACTTTTTTTTTTCCTGCAGACACACTTCACCCGCCTATAAGGGACTCAATGCAAGGTACAGAATAAGCAGCTTGCAGATGCAGCTGGCACGACAGGGGGGAAGACCAGACAGGTAATTGCATTTTCTCCTCACTATCAAGTCCTTAGAGCCAAAGTTCCTGGGCTTTTTGTCTTACTTTCAACCCTTGTTAGCCTGACCAACAAGCAAACGTTTCAGTCTACAATTAAGAAATGCCTACACCCTACAAACTGGACTAACTCAGACCTGCTGAAAGAAGCACAGTTGCAGTTGATCATCTCATCTCATTCCTGTTTTTATTTCTAAACAAAGATTTTCCAATAAGGTTCAGAATACTAAGTAGAAAGTCAGGTCACAGAAGATCTGAGAGAAATGAAAGACGTCTTTATTTGAAACTAATTCGGATCAAATGCACTAACCATTTCATAATCTAGTAGACATGAGGGGTCACTCATTCCTGTTTGGTTGAGCAATTTTAAAAGCTGGACATGTTATCTAATAGCAACACATTTTTCAGGTAGCTCAAATGCTTATGGAAAGAGCTAAGTACCAGGCACACAGGTGAGTGGAACCTCTGCACCACCTTTTCCAACAGTCAGTGTCTTCATTTTCCACTAGTTTTTGCTGATATTTTTAACACTGTAAGAGCTCTCATTTACATGTAAGTGGGCTAAAGCTTCCAAGGATGACAATAGTGTTCAACTCAACTCCAAATTTTGGGTAGCCTTCTTGTTAGACACTTCTTGTAAGAGTTACTCACTTTGCCAATGGGTTATCTAATAGTCCATGCACCGTTAGACCTCGGCTACAAGACCAGCTATTTCAGAAGCTTTAAAAAGGAAGATACCAAATACTACTTCCATTGATTTCAGAAAGTTTATTGCACCAAATGCCGCAAAGAAATTGACCAAAATGATAGCACACATAAACAACTATAAGAAAAAACCATGTAGTTTGACATTGGTATTCAGTCATTCCTAAAAAAGCCTATGTTCTCCAAACATGCAATAGCAACACACATTTTTCTACTATGGAAAACTTGCCATGTATGTCAAATTACCTCATTTGACCTCAAGCTCCCCACCCCCCCAATTAAAAAAAAAAACAAAAACAAAAGGAAAATGTCTAGACTATATTCAGTAGTTCAGACTTGATTTTTATTTGGGTCCTTTTAATTGAAGTAGAAGTTATACTTGAAGGGTAAGTGACCATTTTGCATAAACCTTACATACAAGAGTTTGATGCATCTGAAAAAAGCTTTTGACTTTAAGAGTAAAGATGCTTATAATAGGGAGTGGGGAAAATCAATCCATAATTCTGGAGAATGCCATCAGAAATGTGAATTACAGGATCAGTGTCTATTAGTTTTTTGGGGGCAAAAGAATCGTATAGTTTAGTTCAGAGAGTACCTACTCATATTAAACTGTTTAAATCTTGGTATTGTTTGGGGTTAAAGAATTAGTTTTGATTAAATTCTGCAATTTAGCAGTTCATTCCTCCCCTAGGTTTAGTCTTGCCTGAAAACAGTATACATTCTTTAAATTTCAGTGTGTAAACTGCATTTATGTGGGATTTCAGAAAGACTGTGCACTCCCACCTAACCAAGAAAGTATGTATTTAAGTTTACAAAAAACCTACATAATACTGATAAAAACAACTTTGGAATATTTGAAAATTAAGCTACATTATCAATTTTCAACACAGCTGTACATTCATATCACTTTTCATTCTATTAAAATAAAACCAGAAACATGCCCTAAAAATGTCTAAAAAACACATCTGTAAATACTTACTGCCCTGTCATGCCACACCAATTTACATAAACATCAGGATGCTACCGAAAACAAGTTAAAGACTTCGAGTCAAAAAAAAGCCCTAGAAAGTGGAACCCTGCCAACTGAGGTAGTACATTTGGTGGAGGGGGAAATATGTAATTAGCTTTCATTAGTCTAAAGCCTTTTAAAGGTAATAAAGAACTTTCATTTTGAATTTTCTTTCCCCCCAAAACTAAAACTATGAGAATAAAATAGTTCAACGTGTAATTTCTGAAGAGCAGCAAAATGTTAAGAGAAAGCAGCAAGAACTATAAAGTTTTAGCCTGGGCTGAAGAAAATACAAGTGCTTTTGACCATCGGCTCACATACCACCACAAAGTTAATTGATGTCTTGCCCAAAGGCAGATTTTTTTTTTTTAAACAATTGATTTGGTAAAATCAGGTATATTATTGATTATGGTATTAATCTTGAAATCACTGAATGTTTGCTGACCTCTGCCCTCTTTAGTAAACTCTGTGATAACAAAAGCACATCTTTATGTTGGCATATATTTCTTTGAAGAACTGTCAGTCTGTTCAGATAAAAACCCCACTTATACTTTAAAAGAACTGCACTGACTTTTAATGATCTCAGCTACTATTTAAGAGTGACATGAAATAGAGAAAGTACATGAGGATTTCTATATACACTCAGAGAAGCAGTTTCATAGTCTTACACATGCACACACATTCTCCATCAAGAGGGTACTTTAGGAATACGTGACTTGCTCTATGGTTCTTACTTCGTCTTAACCTTGTGAAAAAGAAAGTGGTATCTGCTAAAGGCCATATGCAGCAGTAAATTTACTTTCCAGCAGATAGGATTCACAGACCAAAGGTATGAAAAGTTTGCTTAACTATAAAGCAGAAGGAGAAAACCTGAACCATAGAAAGATTTTAGCCTTTTTAGGCAGAATACTAGGGAGAAGTATGAAAATGCAATAAAAGAAACATGTGGAATGTTAGGTCAGAAAACCAGCATAGAAGGAACAGCTTTAGAAGTGTTGTATCAGAGTATTAAGTATCCCTCCACCTGGAAACAACCTCTTTTCACAGTAGGCCAGTCTACCTATTTCCCTCAAAAAGCAACACAAGGTTAATCAAGACCCCCATCACATTTAAACAATTCACAATAAGCACATTTCATTATTTCAAATCATTGAAAGTTTACTGTAGAAAAGTCCAAACATCAAGGTAGTAGGAAATAAAAACACTTTTAATAAAAGTGTGTCCCTTCAGTGTTAAAAATCTGTAACCACCAACAAGGAGAATTCACAACTGGTGACAAGGAGTTTCTTATTAGAATTCACTATTTTCAAGCAATTGT
Source organism: Rhagologus leucostigma (assembly GCA_013397725.1). Taxonomy (NCBI): domain Eukaryota; kingdom Metazoa; phylum Chordata; class Aves; order Passeriformes; genus Rhagologus; species Rhagologus leucostigma. Next base: position 562,272 of record VZTD01004799.1, on the reverse strand, counting down.
GTTACCAGAAATTTGCTTGCAAGATGACAGTTTCAGACACCGCATTCACAGCGGCTCACAACAGAACAGTCCAACATTGAGTTTTCCATTTAAGAATCTTTTGATCCTTTGTTCTCTCCTCAGTCTGGTCCATAGTTTCATATCCAGCTTAACAGTGCTTTATGCAAAAAAGGTATTTTTTACATTCATTTTAATCAACCACGTGAAAACAGTGAAGTACAAAATTTTATTTTGTTTTCTAGAAACACCAAAGGCCAGTATCAACTAGTGGAGAAGTAGTTTCTGGTGTCAGAGTAGTTAACCTATTAAGGAAAGGCACCCAGATCATAGTTCAAGATTTCTGTAGAATGAAAAAGGGTAACTGCAAACATTCAGAGTAATATCAAATATTGGGGTTTGCCCCCTACATTTCATTTTACTTCAAACAACGTTCCTCTTTTATTCCTACTCAGAGTGACAACTCGTAGCTGGAAAAAAGTAATACTTTTGACTAAAGGTTTGGTGAGGGTTGTTTGTTGTCTTGTATTTCCCCAATACGATTGTCTTCAGTTTGTGCCAATTGTTTGATGTATGTGCACACGGACATGTGCTCACAGCACTGGCATCATTCATAAGTTTTTCAAATCCATGCTCCTTGGAGATAGCAATACTCGATGACACCAAGACAAGTTTAGTTCCCAGGACCACAGTCATATAGCGAATCAACAGTTACTGAAGTTGCATCAGCAACAAATGTAAACTTGTAGCAGAAGTTCCATAAGGCTTTCCCACAAAATCCCTCTCTTGGAAGTCCATTCCATTCCACTTGTAGCCATGGGCCCATTTGAATGCCTCCTCATTAAAACAAAAGCAGCCACAGCTCTCGACCTCTTGTCCTTAAAGGGAAAAGTCACACCACCCTCACGCACACCTCCATTCCCACATGGCATTTGGCTGCTGAATCCAGGTTCCTTGTTCTGAGCCCATCACTTCTACTGTACAAAATCACACATATGCTCTGCAAGAAAATCATGTCCCACCTAATACACTTGTGTATAGGAATGCTATATACAGAGTTTACAGCTCCTCCTCCTCCTCCCCAGCAAAGAAACATACACCACACCACACTCACAAGCATAGTATTATGAAATCCATTCTAACCCACTTGTTCTTTTAACGGGTACTTCATGGTTTTGAGCAGCGTTTTGGATGGCAGCACCTGGTCTGCCACATAGTGTTAACTTTTGTCCCTTGAATAAAAATAATATGCAAGGATGCAGTCTCTTGATTTAAGTTAGAAGTGAGATTGTAAGAAAAACCTGAATGCCTTTTGTGTTATGTAAACTGAAGTCCTCCGATAAAACATCCGGTTGAAATCAGAATCAGAAGGTGGTAGAGTACAGTCATCACCTGCTTTTGTCAGTGCTCCCCTTTACCAGTGTTTGGCACCTCTGTTCTTCATTCAGCATTCCCATTTTCATAATTGTACTTTAAGGGAATGACTATCCTGAGAATTTGATTTATAAGAGTATTTGAGCAACATATGGGGAATGAGTACTTGCTATAGCAGCCAACAAAGGCAAGTCATTGGATTCAATCCTAGAAATTAAAAAAAAAAAGACAGGCTTTAAAATAATATACAGTCACTTTTGCAAGAGAAACACAAGATGATACTTTTCATCCACTTTAAAGAAACTGGAAGTGTCTTGCTATTACTAAGTTCACTGTTTAATTATCATTTATTGTCAATACTCATATAATACCAGTAAAGGTAGGTAAATAATGCCTAAAACCAAGAAGTATACTAGCATTTAAGTCAAAAGAGAGCAGTATTACATTCTGTGCTATATAATCTTTTGTGGTTTAAATATAAGATCTTTTATTTATTTGTTAAACCATAAGCCTTAGCTTGTAGTCTTACCAGTGAGCAGGCACCAGTAAGCCCAGTTTAACAAAGTACTAAATATCATCTTATGGAAGATTATGCATTTCAGGTTTTGAATATAACTCGGTTCACTACAGAGTAACTAACACTTTCTTACCAAAAATGACCAAGAGATGGAATTATTAATTATTATGCAATAACAGCCCAAGGAAGGTCTCTCAAGTGCAATGGTCAGTTTCCAACCATTTCCAAATGTGAAGCTGCTCAGAGGCCAGAATGTATGTATATGTTTATATATATTTAACACATACACACACACGGAGAAAAGTGCTTATTTCAGGGTTTCACTATTTGCAGCTACATTTCTGAGTATGAAATCTCGAACAGTCTGGAAAAAGATAAATTGGATTTAATCTACAGTGCTAAAAAACATCTTGAGGAAGTGTATTTACTTCCTCCCCCTTTTCTGCTGTCAGTAGGCAGATTCCTAAAGGTTATATGCCAATCAAGTACTATTATTAGAAGACAGCTGCTGAACAGGACACCTGTTTATTTTTCTACACCTGTTTTTTTGAGACCCTCTCTTCCCTCAAGATACAAATGCACCACCTAACCTTCCAAAAATTCTGAAGTATTTGTTGAGATGAAGTTTTCATTAAGGAGATCACAACAGAAGAGAGTGTGTATGAATGCACAGATAACTTCCTCATGCCCAAAACCCAAACTCTCTTAACTCTGAAGATTTAAGAGTGGTAAGTATTTTGTTGTTGCAGCATAAATGTCTCCTGCTGATTTCCAGGTAGCTCAGTAGAACTCATTTCTGCACCTTATTAGGCACATGAAAGAGGAGTGCTAAATATGAAGCAAATCCTCATGAGGACCAGCTGTCAACACTCAGAGGAAAAGGAAAAATATCTGCCTCAGCTTTTACCATTGCTTAAGACTGATACCTGCAATACTCACCCCAATACAATTCCTAGTTCTTTTACATGCACTCTTGTATGTCCTCGCAGATATTCTGAAAGCATTTTGCTTTTGAGATACATCTCTTGCAGTCTATCCTCAAGATGCATTATGCACTGTAAACACAGACCAAAAACCTCAGAACAGCTTTTGCAATTGCATGCAAATACTACAGAAATGTAAGCGTATCACTTTACCTTGTATCTTAGAACATAAACTAAACCTCCATTCCAAAATGTTGAAGAGGCAATTGGATTTATTACAATTGTGCTATAAACCTTAAAAAGTTATACTACTCCACAAAGAGGAAACCCCTCATAGAACTGGGGCATTCCAGCTCTCTAGGGCAGCAAGTTTGTTGCACAAACTGCACCTCTATTTCCATACAAGTCACTGTGTTTCTGCCAACTTAAACAGTTTTAATGAGGTTCAAAACCACTCAAGACTTCTTACTAAGAATAAAGCCAGAATTCTTGGATCAAGACATCTTTGTTATAAGTCAGTACTACTTTTCTGAAAAAAAAATTTAGACAACAGTTTCTAAAATTATCATTCTAGCTCTAGGCTCTAGTACCATTCAAGAAACTAAAACTCAAGACGTGGAAGACACCAGTACCTTCTTCATCATAAAATTATAACTCTTTTGCTGACTGCTTTTCTGTAGCAACTAAGTTACAAATCCGTTTTAGGCATTTGTTTTCATAATTCCTAGGTACTTCTAGTTTAAAATTGCTTAAACATTTGATGCTGACTGCCAAAAAGTAATAGTTCCAGTTGAAACATCAATTTAATCATTCCACTTTTCTTCCAGCAGTGGAATGCTAGTAATGCATATTATTTTTAAATATAGCCATGTGATTCATGGCAATTTCTCATATACCAACTACAAGAGAGCAGATGAACCTTGGCTCAAGGAGAGAGAAGGGTTATTCTGGCAAGACAAGGTCAGCAGGCAGCATGTCTTCACAAGCTGGGTAGGTAGGAAGTCTTATCAGGTATTTTGTTCTAGGACAAAGGTACATTCAATTTGATATATTCCTTCTTTTCACAGGGATGACCACTTCAAAAAAGCTAAATTAGTTCAGCTCTCTGAAATCAGGAGATGAAAGCAGGAAGCACATGCAGAACCTCACATTATCAAACATATAATCATCCAGCAGGCACAGATAGCAATTAGAAACAGTAGCAGCAAATACCTTCAGGCCATCATCCCATGTACTGCGAGCTGAATGAAAACCCTAAGTATTAGAAGTAAGACCTGGTAAAACCAGTTTTGTTAATTAAAAAACTAATGAGCAAAAATAATAGACTCAGGGTTGTAGGCAGCCTAATATGTATTTTTCTGATCATGTGGAGCAAGATGAAGATGTTTCATTATTCTTTCAATGAGCTAATATCAAGTCTCAATCACAGAAAATGAAGAGGCATTTTAAAAAACGTGCTACATGGTAGTAGACTAAAATCACTGCCGCCAATGGAGGAAAGGCAGAAGCTTTTTGACAATTGTTTGATGAATTTGCTTCAAGCAAATTTTCACTCAAGTCACTACAATCCTAACACTTCTGATTCTGGCCAAAAGGGAAGCAAGCACTCTTATCTTTTCCATTACAGGGAACCCTCATGCAAAAAGCCTACGAGCACTTTCTCAGTGGTTCGGGGGGGGGCATGCAGCTGATTCACAAAGTAGCAGTTCAATGTGTTTCAAGTCCAGTATTTGTGTTAAGGATTATGCTTTTTTTTTTAAAGTTATGAGGGTGCAAGTAAGGAAGAACCACACATTATTTTAAAAGAAGGGTTGTTTACATTGTATGATCTATTCCTTCTGAATACCAGCAAAGAATCAAAAGACATTTCTCCCCACAAGTTTGGTACATGAATCCATTTTGTTCAGTGTCCACAAGTCTTTTCTTTCTCTTTTATATTAGCTTCCTCTGCAGTTTTTCCTCATTGACCAAATGGAAAAAAGTCAAGTAACTTCTAAAAATAGAAGAGTAGCTTAAACTGAGTTTAAAGGAGCAGGTAAAACTTTTGACATATTGCTGAAATGCAGCAGTTGCAACCAGCACTTTCCTCTCACCAGGGCATACTGCAAAGCTCTCTGCAGCACAATTATCAGTCTGAAGCGGCACAACAAAGATCTCACCACTCGCCTTGCATCTGGTCTCAAGTTGGGTTATTTTTTGTAGGTAACACAAAACCCCAAATATACTTATTCATCTGAACAGTAACTGCATGTACAGAGATATGCACTTCTAAAGGAAACGTCAAACATACTGCATTGTAGTCATCTCTGGTTGATATTAGTACATCAGTACATATGTTTACATATGTAAATACAAATTTAAATCAACAGAAATACTACTACTAAAAAGTCACACTTCTCCTAGGGTTTAGGAACACTTAGCTTCCACGCATTGATACTGTTTTAGCAGAGTTGCAAAATCCCCTAACAGAAGGATCAAAGTGACTCTAACGCGCATTACGAAAAGTTTACAAACTACTAGTACTGGCACTTCACAGTTCCTTTTTGTAAGAAAAAGGAAACAAGACACGCTGAAAATCATTCTGCTTCCAGACCCCTCCCAAACCACACAAATCATATAGAAACTACATACACAAATCCTAAGGTAACACTGGAAAGAGCACTTTAGTTGCAAAATCAACTACTCAGTTTAAAAATGCCAGAATTTAAGGTATTACTGTGCTAGTGTTGGGGTACAATTTCAACCACAGTTGCATATTTTTCAATGCCCAGAAGAATCCAGAGAAAACACTCAAAAATGTACCCACATATTTTGCCTAGCACTCGACTTGAAGGACTTAGTGTAATCAATACCACCAATTTAACCCAAAACAGTGCCAACCAATACTATTTACAGCTGTTAGTGTTTAGCTCTATCTTCCCCTTCCATCTGCTGGCGCAGTCATTACACAGGATTCCTACAGAGTTTCTCAAGGCTAGCTGCTGAAGGACAAATAAGTTCTGTTAATTAGAAAAGGGATGACTACTGAAAAAAACCACTCCATCTCCCCTCACCTACAATCATGTGCTAAAAGCTGTATTACAGTTACCGCAGTGAGACTTGTGGGCAATTTTGTTGTAATCAGCAAAACCAGCATTACTGATTTGCTCTGATGAACTCTACTTCAAAAGAGGACAGGAAAGGATGCTGTGGGATAGGGAGTATGCAACATGACAAAGTAACATTCCCTGCTGCAACCCACCCATTCCCAGGTGTCTCATCCCATCAATCCTACGGAGCCATCGGCAAAGCTACCCAAGACAGCACTTGCTAAAATATGTATAAACAGAAGGGTCAAATAAACAAACAGAGGCACAGTTAGCTGGAGGGGAGAGAGAAGAGGCATCCATTGCATAGGGTTGAATAGAAACCCCAAGAATAGAAAGTTGTATGCCAGAACCTGGATTTGGTAGACACTTCAACACCTTACAGAGTAGAGAAGTATGGAACTTACACAAAAAATATAAAAAACAAATACAAGACTTCTAAACATAAACACATGAGGACATACTAAAATTGCCTAAACAACTTAGGTTTTGGCACGTGTATTTTGGAGCTGTTAACTTTAATCTGATCTACTTAATGTAAATTACAGCCGAACCAGTATCCATTACTGGACTGTAGCATGGATTCTTTTCAATATGTTGTAACAGCTCTGCATTATTTCAAGCATTAGCTCATTGATATTGCAACACAATGTACAGAACTCCGTGTTTGCTATCTGAGCTAAACAACTTTCATTAGCTTCAGCCTTCAATAAAATACTTACGAAGTCAGCTGGGACATTGAGTTTGTAAAGCTGTAAAATAGACTGCAACAGACCGGATACTTGACTCGAAACCAGAACATCCTTGCCTAACTTCACACTGTCCATCATCTTTCTCTGGCTTGTAGCTACTTGTACGTTCCATTTATCTGTGTCTGCAATAATGCAGACAGCTTCTGCTATGGGCTCATCTAGCACTGGATGCTGCAACAGAAACAAAATACAATTATGTGGCACTTTCACATACATTTCCACAGCTCAGTTTGAGGTTCTACTTCTATTCACACTGAAGTAGTGAATAAGAAAGTGATTCAATTAATGGTTTTGTCCAATAGGGAACCAAAGGCATCTCAAAAAATGACAAGGAATACCAGCTTCAGCGACAAGATTTACATTCAGCAACACTGGATCAGGTAAGTCTTAACTGACAATTTGATCGAGACATTTAATTTTAATTAGTGCCTCAAAGTCACTACTCCATCTTATTTTTCTTCATGTATTCCACCTACCCTGAAGAGATAAGTTTCTTTCAAAATGAAGAGTGTAATAATTACACTGATCCAGTAATGGTGAAAGTACATTCAACATTTAAGAGATATGTAAGGGAGTTTACTACGCACAATCAAGCAGGGTATAACAGAATAGCTATGGTAGGAGGGGACTTCTGGAGATCCTCTAATCCAACCCCTTGCCAAGGCAGTGTACCCTAGAGCAGGTGACACAGGAACAAGTCCAGGTGGGTTTTGAGTGGGTCTCCCTGGACAGCCTGTTCCAGTGCTCTGCCACCCTCAATGTAAAGAAGCTCCTCCTCAGAACCTGAGGTGGAACTTCTTGTGCTTTAATTTATGGCCATTGCTCCTTGTCCTGTTGCTGAGCACCGCTCTCTTGACACCTGCCTCTAGGATATTTATATGCATTAATGAGATCCCATCTCAGTCTAGTCTCCTCTGAGAAGAGAGATGTTCCAGATCCCTAATTATATTTGGGCCTCTCCACTGGGCTCTCTCAGTAGCTCCTCATCCTTCTTGACCTGTGGAGCCCAGGACTGGACACAGTACTCCAGATGTGGCCTCACTGGAGCTGAGTAGAGGGACAGGTTTATCTCCCTTGACCTGCTGGAATGCTCTTCCTAATGCACCGCAGGACAGCAATTGCTCTCCTGGCAGCAAGAGCTCTGTGGGCCCATGGTCCATTCGCCATCCACCAAAGAAGAAACAGCATCATACTAGACCAGTCTGATGTTGCTTAAACAAGTTACACACACACTCATCACTGTTCTGGATAGTGCATGCAGTCATGCCAGCAGGATGACTCTTAATTGCTATAGACAGAAGCTGCTGACATTTACTAGATAAGCATTTTAAATTGCATACTGAGGTCACACAGTTATTCCAGTGAAAGGTTAGTTATAAATTTTATAATTTAGGAGTACTTACAGTAGAGAAAGAACACGGCAAAGTTCCTATCTATAGATAATTACCTTCTGTAGTCAGTCATTTCTGCTACACACTAGTAACACACAGGCCTCAACAAGACTTTACTTCCCTTGCAACACATGCCACTAAGCAGCAAAATAAGATGTTTCAACTTGCATATAATTTTTCTGAAATACAGGTAATTTTGTCTGCTATTGTGATGGAAAAGAGAAGCAGCTCAAGGGGTTTTTTTCATTGTTTGTAACCTAAAGTTGCAAACAATCTTCCCTGTATTTATCTTTGAAGAGAAGCCTTGAAAGTAACAAAGGAAAGCACATGATTCCTGCATGAACGGGCTTTGCATATACTGAACTAAAGGCTTACATCTTTCCAGAAGGAAGACATGGCAGGCATGGCTGCTCAGAACAGGTAAGTAAAAAAAGTAACCTACTCAAATAACCTGCTTCTGTAGATTTCAACAATATCATAACTCCTACTCTCACTCAGTACTTTAACTCACATGCATTGCATGAAGTAGATCTGCTAGTAGACACTGCTTGAGTTTTTCATCATTATTTATTCCATGCAGCACTAGATCAGGTATATATGTATGACAGTAACCACCCAGAAGCGATCTTCCAAAGTTTTTCACACATTGACTGCTGATGGTATTTGACCTGAAATACAGAAATACAAAGCAGATAAGATTCTTGCTTGACAAACTGCATTCAGATTTTACATGAACGCAAAGTCATGCCTGCTTCTACTGCAAATATTAATCCACAGTTGTACTCCAAGATTACATAAATGTTCACACCAGTAAACATCTACTGGTGCTCTTTGAAACAAGAATTTTAAAAGCTGAAATTAACAATGTATTGATTTTTTTCAAATTTGTAAATAAGCAAACTCATGCACTAGAGTTTGTGGGATGTATGAGCTCCCTGTTCTGCAGCTTACAATTTTGCTAAATTTGAGTTTTCTTCAATTCTTATGCTTAAGGTAAGTCTAGAAACTGACCTAAACATCAAACTCCATGTGCACCTGTGATGCTAAAAAATTTTCAAATAGCATGCCCGTGTTTATTCCGAATCTGACTTAATTATGTCAAATCTAAACAGTTATTGTTTTAAGCAAAGTTTTGCTTGTCCTCAGCTGTTCTATCTACATTAAATATTTCAGTCAGTTTACATAAAAAGTTTGATCACCTTTTGTTAGGCATTTGAAGTATACTTTTGTCATAAAACTTCACTACCCTAAACCTGCTCTGTTTTCTTTTTGCCAAATCTGTTTACAAGAATTTTAACCATGTCACTGTCTGTTACTGATTTGTTTGCAAGGAACTTTGGCAAGATCCCAGATTTCAAACTTGAAATTCTTAACAACTCCAAAGTAGCTACAGCTTTTGACTCCATTTAGTTCTAAATTAATCAGACTATTTTACCTTGGCAAAGGAAGTTCCACTTCTGCAAATTCTTCAAGTCGTTTGCTGACATTATCGTGATGCACTTCATCAGGGATACAGCAATCACCTTCTTCATCACTAGCTCCAAGAGCACTGTCTGAACTCTCATTCCTTGGAATGTCCCCTTCAACTCTGAAGGAGGTTTTCCTTCCAGAATCCCCATAGGGGACATCTTTAGCACCTACTTTAGGGGAATCCTGTTTGACAGCAGAATCTGCTTCTACGCAGTCAGAAGAATAGTTCTCCAGATTGCCAGAGCATAAAGTTCTATTTTCTTTCATGTTTGGCAATTTTACAGTTTCTATGTCATCTGTGGGCAAAAGCAGTTCACTAGATATTGAGTTCATTAAATTCACTTCAGTTCCTTTACTTTCCATATGTTGGTTAAGTATACTTTCCTTCTCCTCACATGGTGGGATTTGTGCAAAACAAACATCATGTTTACTGATGGATGTAAAGGCAGCTTCACAACCATCTGCTTGATTCTGAGAAGCATCCACCGTCAGATTTGTGGAACTTGAGGCACAATGTATCACCTCTGGATTTTTAATTAATGCCTTCAGATTTTCTTCCATTTCTCTTCTATGAGTTTCTACGTCTGACTCTGGTGATGCTGAACTTCCAATCTGAAAAGTGACCTTTTCTATGTGTGAACTCCTGTGGCCAGACCTTTCAGGACAAGGTAGGGCAGACGACCTACTAGAAAACTGCTTTTCTACTTTTCTGTCATTCTGGGTCTTGTTCTTCTTTACATCCATTACATCCTCTAATTTAGATGACTCTTCAGAGTGGTAGGATACAATTCCTGTATCAGTGACAGTCCTTTTCCTACCATCAGCTCCTCCTTTACAGAAATTGCTAGTTAGACAGTCAGCAGATGTTTCAGAGCTCTGACTGGCCTTTCCTATTGCTTCCCTCTTTTCTTTTGAGGAGACTGGGACAGCCTGAGTGCTTTCTGGTTCATGCACCCGCTCTGCAGTACTGCTGTTCTTACTTCCATCATTCTTTGGAGGTAGGATTGGAGGCACAAGAGCAGGTTCATTTTTAACAGTGACCACCACATAATCAGACTCCTCTACCTCTCCTTTTTCTAGTGCAGTTGTGATCTTGCTTCCATTTAGCACTTGCTCTCCTTCCCCAGCCTTCTCACTCCATGTCAGCTGATTTTCCTGCAGCTCAGAGCACCGGATGAAGTAAGTTAGAACATAGAGCAAGCGCTGCACCAACTCCTTGCGTTTTCCAACAATAACAGTTCGAGTCAATCTAACTGGAGAGCCTATGGCACCGTAGAGATCACCTACACAGGAAAGGAAAAATTTCACAGGTTTATGTTGTGTTGTAATATAAGCTATACTGCCCAAATTCAACACATTTTGAAACAGCACTTACTATGGACACAAATTAAGACAGTTAATTTCTTTCACAGCAAATTCATAAAAGTTTTAAACAAAGAATAACAAAGGAAGTCCCCTAATGCTTCTTACATTTGGCTTTTGTCCAGAAGTGTTTTGGTGTTTCTGTGAGGAATTAGCTGCTATTACTCATTTTCTTTCTGTTCAGAGCCACTAAGTTTTTTATTTACACAATGCTTACAAGATACTATCACTTGGAAACTGACACAAGAGGACGCGAAGAAGAATGTAGATCCAGCAATACTCCAAAGCCAGCTATAATATTTTCTATTTTTCTACTACTTTTCTTTCACATCAAAGTTACCTTGTTTCAGTGAAGCAACTTTTCTGTTAAACACAGGCATTTTTACACAGATAAAACCTTAATTACATTTTTCAGGACTAAGACATCAAAAAAAGAAAAAAGGAATAAATATTAGCTTAATAAATGAGGTTCAGAAAAAAGAAGCATGTAACTACCTTATTGAGCAAGACACATGCTGTGTATGTGGGAGCCAACCTCACTCACATGAGCATTTAACTTTGGTAGGGGGGCAGTGGAGAAGTAGAAAATCAAAATACAACTGTAATATGAAAGGTGAGGATTAAACCATCATCTGAGTCCCCCCAAGAACTACTTATGTGCTATTTATCCTGAAGAACTTATCTTTTAACAGAACTAAGGTCATACGCATCCTATTTCAACATATTTCTTTGGGAGTGGCAATTATCTTCCAGCTGCTTATAATCATCTATCAGCTAAAGAGTTTCCACTCCAGAGTTCTGGGAGAAGTAAACATAGATAGCTGTAAGGGAATGTTCACATGCCCTATTGGACAAAGATCAGCTAACTCAACAAGTGTCTACTCCTTGGCTGAGTTAACCCAGTTGTGTTCACCTGACACCCATTAGAGAACACTCGCTAAATTTTGCTTAACCAAACTACAGCTGATCTCACCAGCTCACAGGAGACAGCCAGCAAAAGCTCAATTTTCTTCAGCCACCTTAAGAGTGGAAAGCAAGCTTCTCTGCCTTGAGGCTTGATCAAGTACCTTCTAATCTACCAGACTGCTTTTAGGTGCTAAATCCTTCCTCTGGGCTGCTCAAGTTCTCTTCTGGACAGAACTTGCCATCAGGATTTTGTACTAGACCTCAAGAAGCAACACTACACTAAGAGCTATAAACAGAGCTTCAGAAAGGTTTCTTCCAAGGGCAAGGCGGCCTCTGGTTTCAACACTAACACAGCAAAAATACCCCAAAGAGCATATTTATGTCCAGCCTCCTCCTCACTATATAGAACATAAAAGGAATAAGGCTCCCAACTCCATTCCTACAAAACAAGGATCAATGAGACAGTAATTCCATGGCTCTCTTACTGTCTGCCCTGCTAAGATCTGCCATTTCCCATGATGCCAGTAATGCACTGGTGAGTGGTGGCATCAGTGGGTGCCATCTTCCCTCAGTTAGGAACACCCTTCCAACCAACTCCAGAGCCTAACAAGCCAGCAAATTAACTCCTCAAGAACCAAAAGTGGGCTTCAGACTACTCAGTCTCAAAGGCTGGTAGGCCACAAGGACAAGCAATTTGGAAATTAAATTGGAATATGCTGTTTTACTTTTGAGTTGAGCACAGCTGCTATGGAAATTAGATTCAGGCTTCATGTTCATTTGCACAATTGGCTTTTATATAAATACTAATAAGACAGTACAAAAAGTCAAAATCATGATCTTCAAAACATACTAACACTTGTTGTTAATACCATTAGGTTGAAGCTGATGTTTAAGAGACAGTACATCTTCCTGACAGGGGGACTTACAATTGTATCAGTACTTAATTGCAAATGATATGTAATATGTAATGAAAACACAGGTCTGAAGGTGGAAAGACAGGCACATCAAAATCCTTTGTCATTTCCATTTTTAAGCACCAAGACTTGATTTTTCGTTTTTCCTTCCTCTTCCTAAACAAGAAGACCAGCAGAGGGCAACATCTCACTTTCATGATCAGTTTTTGCAACCACCCAGTAACAGCTTTTTGGGCTTTGTAAGAATGAAACAAAATCAGAGATCATTTTGAGTTCAGGCACTGAGAACTTGGCAAGACAAAAAGAGAAACAGACTCTTGACTAGTCACCAGTGGTGACTCCTGGGAGCCACCACAAGAGCTACTACTGAGCTTACGCCTCCAGTCCAGCTGGTTTTCATAACTCCAGGCCTGGCTCTGTCCTCAACACCTCAAGCACATTTCTAATTTCTCCTTCAGTCTAACCTCTGCACAATGCTTAAAAGACATCTTAAACCAGGAAACAATTCACTACAACTACATGGCCAAAGCAGCAATTCTTACTTTCATAGAGGTTACTGAGAATAACAAGCCTAACTGAGACGACTAGCAAGAAACAGCACCAGCATCACAGAGTAAGTCACATAATTGCCTTGGTGTGCACGTGTGTTATTTTACATGGAAATATAGTATATATCAGCTAAAGTGAAGGGTGGTCTGATGTCAGATTTGCATCTGCTGCCAAAAAGAGGAGGAACTTTCAAATATTTATCACTGACAGAATTATTTTCTCAGCTTTCATTCACGTACTCATTTGACATCAGTCATCCAGTCCCTTGTATCAAGAAAATTTACAAGCTATAAAATATTTGTCAGAGATCGGCCTGAGGCACAGAGCATAGAAAAAAAACTTCTTGGTCCAAGCCCATTCACACAACAGTAAGTGAATGGAGGTACTGCCAGTTGCCAGACTTCCAATCTATTGCCCTCCTGGCTATGTGAGAACAAGACAAAAGGAGGCAGCCAATTTCAACTACAAAGGGCCTCCAAGGCCCATATAACGCCTCTCAATCCAGTCTATTTCATCTTGCTCTTTCCCAAACTGCTCAGACCATTCACAGCACTTGCACTGTCTTAATACTTGTATAAGTTAACCAGACAGTGTAACAGAGGATGTCAACAAGTAACAACAAAAATAAAAAGCAGGATACACAAAGAGGCTTCCAAATGCTCTGATTAACCAGGCAAAAGACACTTATTGGTAGCTGCCAAAGTGACCTGGATCACACGTAGCTCTTATCTAAAAGGAGTGGATGCACAGAGGTGCCTGTTACAGAAAAATCTGAAGCTTTCCAAGTCATACTGACCCAGCTGTGCCCAGAGAGGGTTATATGGGTGGGATTTTGCCAGCATGTTCACAGACTGGGATGTGCGCTTCTCAGAGAAGGCCTTGATGGGAGGATGGTCAACTGGCATCACTGTTGGGACCCAAGCCAGGTGATATGTCAGCACTGCAGTCAGCAAAGCAGCAAAAAACCTAGGAAGAAAAAAAGTAAAAAAAGTATGTCCAAAGTAACACCAGCAAAAGAACATCCCATTAAATGCTTTAACACATTCACATGCACTGGGAAGCACACAAGCTTTTTCTTAAGAAAAAGGGAGTGAGGGAAGCTTACTGATTTTTGTTGATCTGTTCTATCAGAAATGTAAATTCTTTAAGAAAACGCTGGCATAGCTGATTCTTTTCCAGGGTGCTGGACATCATGTTAAGCCACACAGGCTCTGCAATCCTTGGAACAGAATATAGGTTCCAGATGGTAACTCTGCTCAAAGAAAGTCCCCAAAAAGTAAGTGTTAACATGCACATTTCAATTCTGCAAATAAATACAAGTAGCCCCTTTCCTCTTCTGTTGTCCAGATTTTAATTTGTTTTTTGTAAGATCTAGGAGACTAAACAAACTGGAAGAGTTTTTAGTCTTCCAGTAATTACTAGTGTGCAGAACACTAGTCTGTTTAATTTATAGTGTCAGTAACCTAGTGTCTTCATATGAATTACATATTTGTCTTCCCTTTCTTGCATTCCCATGTGAATTTTATTCAGAAAAACCATTCAGAAATAAATCTGAGGGGAAAAAGAACCCATTCTATTCATTGCACGGATTCGATTCCACATTCCAGATATTACAGAAACTCCATTCCACTAAAGCCTTCTCCCTCTCCTGGGCTGACTTTCTCAGCCTTTGACCATTCCTTCCTTTCTCAAGTATGGAAAAGAGAGCTTTTGACTGTAACTTTCTTGCCAGTTCATTGTTCAGCATCTATGGCTAGGAGTAGACAACTCATCTGCCTGAGCACATCAATCCACCCGACTGTACAGGCATCAGCAGAAGCCAGCTCTTGACGAGATGTTTAGACTTTAACTGACAACCCCAGGAACACGAGTGCAACAGAACTACTTTCATTCTCACTTGGAAAACGGCTGAGCTGGTTTTGCTAAAGTTTTCTGAAAACATTTACCCAGTACCCAATGCAGAAAATTCATTCACGCTAACTTCAAGACTGTCTAAAATACAAGACCTTACATTCAGTTGCTTATAACTGAAAGTGACAAATATCTTTCAAGGGGCATGAAAAGTGCTCTCCTTGTAATTCAGAATTCCATCAACTCACCTGAATTCTCCCAGGGCATCCATGACACGGCTGATATAAACCTGCACTCTCTGGCTGGATTCTGCTATTTTTCTACATGAGATCATGGCCTTGATTAAGAGTTAAAGACACAAAACAGCTGCTTAAAGGATTCACATTCTTCATCTTTTTAAGCTTCATTAACATGTCAAAATAACTAAGATCTAGCCCCAATCCTATACAGCCACTCAGGACAGCAACAAATGCCAACCTCCCTCCACCTCATAGGAGACCAATCCCTAATACTGGGGAAGATGAGAACATTTCTGAGAGTAAGAAGACAGCAACAAATATTTTGTGTCCCTCTTTTAGACACTGCATGAAAGGATAGAGTACCATCATTTCCACAGTCTCTAGGGAGTCAAGAAAGCCTCATAGTGAAATATGGCAAGAAGGAAAGGAAAACCACACATAGCATAAAACTCTCCATTCTAATTCTCTCTAGAAAAGAAACTACACCTCTTTCAACAAATGCTGAGTTTCTACACTGGGCTCAAGCTCAAGACTGCATGAGTAAGGAGGGAGGCAAACTTGAAACCACGCACCTTCTCCCACTCTTCATCTATCAGATTCTAGAAAACTTCCTTCTGATTGACATTTATTTTTCCACATTATGCCAAATTAGTATTCTGTACCTTTTCTATTGCATATTTCAGCTTGTTCATGTGAGACTCAAAAAGAGGAAAGTGAGAGAAAAAGAAATCCTGGAAGTTTCTCTGTGCTTCTTCTTTTTCAGGCAGAGAAAAGATTATGCTGATTGCAATTTTTTTCCTCCGAACCATTGCAGGATTGGAGCTGCAGCTTTCATCAGCCATACTAAACATTTCTTCAGTGGACCTGTAAGACAGATTTGTTAGGACAGTTACTTATATACTGAGAGCTAATTCAGCTTCTGTCCACAGCTCTGTATATAGTGGAAGGTAATTAATTTGTAGGACTCCTTTGACAGTCTACATAAGGCTTTGCTGCCACATGTTTCTGAACAGAGGATACCTGACATTTTGATGAATAAGTCCTACGCTTGTTCAAATAGAAAGAAGACAATCCCCAGACAGGCCTGGTGTGAACACTTTCCTCTGAAACAGAACTATTAGATTCCCTCCTGGATTTATCTTTGAGGGAGATGAAGAAAAGGGAACAGAGGTACATCACATAAAATCATAACCAAAAAAGGTTAAAGGTAACTTTGGAGCTGTGAACTGCATCCAGGACTCAAGCTCCTCTCTAGGTGCTCAGCAGCAGATCTATGATGTTCTTGAATCTGGACTGTTGCTCATGAGGAAGGTTGGGAAACATATACTCTATACTACCTATATAGTTCTGGCATCTTAAGACGGATGTTCGCACTTAACCATGCAAAATAAAACTTTCTATTTTAACTGAAGACAAAATGTCACCACATAGTAATTACTGTGAAAACACAAACTTAATGCCTACAAATACATGTTTGCCCAACTCAAAGTTGTGTAGACTTTGACTTAAAAAGATTTGTTTTCTGCTTAAAACCATAAAAAAAAAACACCCAGAAAGAAAAGCCCGCCTACCCAGTGGCTATTTTACAACCATTATTACTTCCCTAAGTTCTGTTTATTTCCTTGATAGTTCTGCCACATTTCTTTCAACTATTATGTCTCTTCTCGATATTACACATAGGTTGCTACTAGGATCAATATTGCTCAATGTTTTGATTATCGGCCTGGGCTGTGGATCAAAACACACCTTCAGTGAGTTTGCAGACAATGTCGAATAGGGGGAAAATGGTCAGTCAAGGGGAGGGCACTGTCCAGAGAGGCTGTGGAATCTCCATCCTTGGAGATTTACAAG
Source organism: Rhagologus leucostigma (assembly GCA_013397725.1). Lineage (NCBI taxonomy): Eukaryota > Metazoa > Chordata > Aves > Passeriformes > Rhagologus > Rhagologus leucostigma. The sequence goes on along the minus strand of VZTD01004799.1, from coordinate 545,090 downwards.
ACTCAGGTTCCACAGCCACCTGACGTAAATCCCAACCTAGTGCTTTGCACAGGCAACTAATTTGGATGACATCCACAAGTCTCAGCCCAGCATATGTTTTACTGTGATTACATAAAAGGGTGGCAATTCCCTCACCCTGTTATTTTATAAATACTAGCCTAGTGGTGCTAGATATTGATACTGCTGGGTTTACAAAATTTTTTTTTCTTGCTTAAAGCGTCTTTATCAATTTCATGAAAAAACATCTCTTACGTATATCATTTATATACATAAGCAAGTAAAAGAGTATGGACAAAATGTCTGTTGGAAGGAACTTTAACTGAATAACGGGTTTTAATCCACTGAGAAATTCTAGAGGAAAAGGGTAAAAAAAGACAAGAAAGCCATGGAGACATTATGAGCAGCAGCTCATCTGGAAATAGCTTGGTTTTGGAGTTTCTTTGTAAGTTAAGACTGCAATACCAGTGAGTGGTAATTAAAAGTTTGAAGTCTTTTCATATCAGAATTATCTTGAAATGGAGTCTGTAGTATTTATAGAACACCATGAAGCAATTAACAAAAGGAAAGACTCAGGGCTAAGCATTCATTCTAAGTCCATTCTAAAAATAAGTGGTTTACAGTTTAATTGGTTTGACAAAGTTAAATATACAAAAATTTCTCATCACAGAGGTATGAGTCCATGAACACAGGAAAAAACACACAATAAAACGCCAGCTTGTGGGAAAACAGAGTGCAAGACAAAAACATAACCTCATTTGAACTTCAGGAACTTGTATGCAGAGACAGAAATTCCCAAGGAAGTCGGGAAAGGATGGTCAGTCGGCATCTAAGAAACATCACAAGCTTTTGTACTGCTTCCCAGGAACAGAAATTGAAGAATTTAGGTCTGAGAGAGAAACCTTTTCAGCAGAACTGCTAATCTAGCTTGCTTGCCAATCGAATACGTGGAGTTCCAACTAGACATCTCAATTTCTTTGAGCTATTGACCTAAAACATCAGTCACAGAGGCTGTAGAATCTTGGCTGTACAAACTCTGTGGCACTGAAGTATTCAACCAGAAGCCTACTGTTTCTCTAGCAAGTAACCAGAAAACAAGTCTCTGAAGAGGCTTTTTGGCTTAGAAAGAATCCCAGCTCAAGAATAGTTCTAGACAGTGAAAATAATGATGTCCTGTTTCCAGTATCTTTCCCCAGCACAGGTTCTCCAGTGTGGAAAAAAAAACCCTGCTCCCTACAGTGAATAAGCAGCCCAAAGAGGCTACTTTCCTCTAAATAATTTGTAACTTTCAGAACGCTTTGCAGAAATCTATATTTGTAAAACTTAGGCTACTTCTTAAACTGGACTGAAATGCTCTTATTTACCCTAGATGTTTTAACCTTTTTTTTATATGGGCTGCTCTCAGCCTTATTTCTTTAGGAAACTAGACTAAAAAGTACTTCAGTTTACTCAAAGCAACTAGCTTATTCTCAACTGCAAGTGTGATTTAGAAAGCATGACTGCTACATTAGTACCGTGGCACGATTCTTCATGTTAAAAATAATTCCCTAAGAATAGCTAGAAAAAAGCTGCAAGTGTTGGTTGACACTAGGGAAAGAAGTCTTTTCAAAAGAGGTTTAATTTTTATTTTTTACTGACTACATATTTTAACTGGCAGCTTTTATTCTTCTCTTAACTGAAAAGAAAGAGAGGCCAAATAGCACAAATTTCTTGTGGGTCTCCACTGATTCCATGCTGTCTCTGGTTACAGGTGGATGAGTACAGAGAGAGGATAATCAAGAACCATTTGCTATTTCGCAAATGACAAGGGAAGAATTTGCTTATTAGCTATGAAAAGTCTGCTGCATTCCATGCTTTGTTATGCCATTGAGCTACAAAAGCTAATAAAATTCCAAAACAGAAGCCAAGCTTTTTGATCACAGCTTTTTTTTCTTCCTGTTTTGGCAGAAGTCACATCAGGAACATCCTGTACCAGCCAAGAGAGTCGTCATAGGCTATTACTCCAAAATTTCACTAACTACTCACTAGTCAGACTTCATCATAGTATAAAGTAATTATGGCAGCAGGGCTGTTATGATCCCTTTCATCTCAACAAGATGCTCTGCTCCTTCAGAAGCAGTTTAGTTTGTTTTTCAGAATATGGCTTCATACACTGCCTATACATTCACACCATATTAATACACAGCCTATGTATTCAATAGAAATAATTATATTTCAAATCGGGTTTTGAAGTTCACGTTCAGCCAAAACTTAATCTTTCTTTACATTTGCAATCTTATGTAACACACACAGAAGATAGACTGAGTCGAGAACATTTAATAACAGCATTTGTACTTTTTAAAAAAAGAGACTTAAGCTCTGTTTAGCTTAAATTACTGCCAAACAGTTGTTGTAAGAAGAAAAGTGCTGCACTCACCACCTTGGAATAATTCCATTCTCTAAACTGGTTGTCTGACTTCGGAGCCAGCGACGTTGGTAGCTGCTAGAAGATGAGGATGAAGAGCTTGGAGATGGAAAAGGAGTAACCAGAAGACTGCTCAGAGATGCTATGAAGAAAGAAAGAAACCCCACATAAAATGAATCACAAAGAGTGTTGGTTAAGTATTTTTATTCATACTCTAACAACAATTTCTCACAAATACTGGTCTTGCTTGCTCTTTTTCATACAAGTCACTTGCAACAGGACAGAAAATTATTTCAAATAAATCTTGCTGCTTGAGGACATTTGTTCATTATAAAGTTGGAAATTTTCCCTACTAGAACATACTAAAATTTATCTTATTCTCATTAAAAATGTTCTGTCCCAAGAGTTGTTGCCCTCCCATTACAGTAGACAGGACAACTTCTGGTATTCTGACAGGATTTGCCTACTCAGTGTAAAAAAAATTTCTCTTCATTTGCTCTAGTAAAGGCTCCAGCCAGTTTTTCCTCCAAATTATAAATTGGTTAAGAACTCAGAACATGGTGGCTGTAAACAAAGAATAAAATTACAAATATTCTTGCATTAAGGCTTGGGGCAAATGCAGAAGGCAAACCACTTAGCAGATAAAAACAATTATGTATTTACAGGTCATGAGGTGTCTATATTTCAGGTGAATCACTGCACCAAGGACTTGTAACAATTACAAAAGCAGGCAAACAAGATAGACAGCAGATACCTGACCGAGCAATGCCACTGTCTCTGTCCTCATTTTGTCCTCTGCTAGGCATATCAACAGGTGTGCTGTGTGCTAAAACAAACAGACCAGATCAATAGAAAATATTACATAATTCATCATACTATTTGTCAGCATTTAAAAAAATGTTTAAGTTTAAAGGTCATACACCCAAAAAATTACATTCCGTACTGTTGCTCAAAATCAGCAGTGTGGTGCGAAGAGAGGTGGCAGAAAACAGTAGCCTATGCTGAGTATCATGTTACTAGAGGAAGGTTATTCACCCCAATGTCAATGTAAAAACATCTCTAAGGAGCTTAAGAATATGAAGAGTCTGCATTATCAGAAATCAGATATGTTTCGAAAGTGAAAGCTGGTGGTACCTTCATCTATCACTCTTGATAAACTCTGAGTGTGCAAGATTGTCATTTAACACAGGTTAAGATCATAATGAAATAGTCTAACACAAGGTCCATTAAAAGTTTCTCTTGCTGAGCAGAGATTTACTGTCCCCAAAGCCTCACAGTAAGAAACATTCAGCCTATGTCACATTAAATCGAAGTGTTAGTAGTGCAGAGTCACTCAAATTGTAGAGCATGCAAGATTTGCAAAGGCTGTGAAGAAACTGCATTGGTATTTCAGTTCATATTTTTGCAATTAACAGAAGTGATCAGGCCTGAGATCTACCCACCTGCATGGATCATCATTCTGCCTGTAAAAGGAGACTTTATGCAGCTTGAAGTTTTGAGACTTAAAGAAATTGATACTGCTAAAGAAAAAAAAAACCCTTAAAGCCTCCCAGACTTAGCTCAAGAATTTTGAATGTCTGCCATCAAATTAAAAAGTAGCAAGAGACAAGAGAAGAAAAAGCTGTACACCAGCAAGACACCTGCATGTTAGCAAGAAACCAGCAATAAGCCAGGAAACATAAGTCCTCTAAGAAACATAAGGGCTAATTCATCTTTAAAAACACTGCATAAAAAAATCTTTAAAATAAACACAGTAATTTAGCCATTTTTTCAGAAGAAAGATTTTCAAGTATATGCCAGATACACCTGTTGTGTTTTAGCCCTCTGTTTCTAGAGACTAATTATGCATGTCCTGCAAAGGAGCTGGATTTGTGTGTGCATATGGACGGGTCACACTGTGGCTGGCATTCCACACAAACCTGCAAAGAAAGAAGCACTGCGGATGAGCCGGAGGGGACCTCCTTCAGACACACCCTGCAGCAGTTTGCTGCTACACAGCTGTAACACACCTAGGAAACAAAAGCAACGTAGAGAAAATGGAAAAAATGAAAAAAAAAAGTAAAAAAAATACAAAAAAGTAAAAAAAATACTAAAAAGTAAAAAAACTCATGGAGGTGGTGTACTGGGAAAAAAAAGCCAAAACTGAACAAACAGATGGCCTCATGTTGTCAGAAAGACATAGAACCCGGAAATATTTACCTAAATTACTTCCACTGCGACAGGTTCCCAAACCATTCTGATTCGAGCTCAGCTTTCCCAGGCTGGGATCTTGGTTGATGTATTCAAAGCTATCTTGCAAGCTAAAATAGGAGGAAAAGCCAGTGTTCCTTAAGAATGTGATCAATAGGCACTAATATTAGCTGAAGAATTAGGTTCATTTTATAAAAAAAGAAGGCTGAACATTAACTTTACAACCAAATTCAAGGACAAGCAGGTTTCTGAAACTGGAAGGAAACAGGCATTTGTTTTTTATATTTGAATTATTGGAAGCTTCTTTACGTGACATTTGGGATCCAGTTTATTCATATTTGCCCATTTTGGGGACGAGGTAAAACAGAACAGTGTATTTGTTGAAGGAAACAGAAGTGGGATACAGGGACAAAGTATTCTCAACATATCCCTTCCTCACCCTTCTGACAGCAGGAAGGGATAGAGGCTTTGATTGTCCGAAGCACCTAACCTCTGAACTTTATTGCATGTCCTGGACAAATTAAAAAATAGAAACTTGGAGATTTTTTTTTTATTTAAAAACTTGACTGCCCTAACTAGGATCTATTAAGAGAATTCTTCTCCACAGTTGCCTTCTGGATTTTCTACTAGAACTACAAAAGGAGAAAGACAGACAACTGCACTGGATGGGAAAGGAAAAAAATTAAATATAAAAAAAGATGTTCTTACTTATTGTTGCTTCCACTGAAGCTTCCTACCCTGGCTGAGAAGACTTTACTTATCATCAGCTGTGGGGGAGAGCTGAAAGGATAAACAGTCATTTCAGTGACTCATCAATTCCAAGTGCCTGACAAGACAGTGCATCACAGAAAAGGACACTCACCGTATGTAGTGAATTTTCAAGGTGGAACCTTTGTAACTCATTGCCACTGAGCCAAACATCATTTCTCCCAGCATATTGACATCGGAGGCTGGTCTGGTGTACTACGCCGACAAGAAGATGGGAACAGCAAAGTCAAAAATAACTTGGCATATTATTTCAACTTAACATAGTGCCACAGTGGTGCATTTGGAATGGAGAATACAAAGAAGTTCATATTTTCTGTGCAGAGTAAGATCAGTGCGCACTCAGTGTGGGTTTAACACTGTGAGTTTAGCAAGTACAGCAGGAAGAAATCCTGCATTTTGCTCACTAGATGAGCAGTGCTACCCTTGTTCCAGGGGGACCTCCAAAGGCAAGAAAGAGAAACAAATATCTACCGCATTTCCAAAGAAAAAGCCGTGTCCAGCAACATTTCCATATAACAGCGTTTGATAAAAGCTGTAAATGTTAACGGGACCTGGATTCTGTGGTCTGGATCCTCAAAAAATAAACTGCCTTCCTTATTCAAATGAGTAAATTCAACTTCGCTGCCCTTGTAGAAAGCTTCTTGGAAATGTTTTTTTATTGGAAAAGAGTTTGTGATTATACTTAGAAATGCAGTCTTCAGACCAGTTGCTTATTTTGTTTCAAAGACTGATTATCAATAGCAAATACAAACAGAAGTTCATGAATTCTGAAGAAAATCACCTTCCAGTTAAATATAATTATTTTCTTTTCCCACCTTAATCTATCCATGCTTCAAATTTCATTTTTCTAGGTGAAATGCTAACACTTCCACTGAGAAAGAGCCAGAGTAAATAAAAATTTAAAGTTATAGTAAGACAGACTAAAGGGACTCTTAATATACCATGTTCAACAGCTTCTTCAGAACTGACCTGAACCATAAGTAGACAAGAACAGAGAACAGGATAGTGCTTCTTACGACCTTCTTATGACAAAATGCTATTAGATATATTTCACAGCTTGGAAGATAGGACCAAGATACACCAAAAGGTTAAGATGCACCCACACATATCCTTTTTCTACAACACTTTAAGGATAGAGTAGATATCTCAAGGTTCAGATTAAGCTGTAACGTAACAGAAGCCTAAGTCATCTAATGCATCTAGGTGAAGGCTTTTATAAACTAACTTCTTCAGTAAAATGGATACATAAAAGCAACAAAGTAACGAATATTACCTGATACTTCGGTATCTGTTCTTTGACATTTTGCATACAGCTTATAGAGGGACTATGGGAAGAAACGTTGTTCCCATTGCTTGCCTGGCAGTTCTTGGCAGAAGTCTTTACAGAAGCCTCGTCTGCCATTTTCTATGTCAAAACAGAACAATGTGATAAAAACTATTAAAGTAAATATGAGAACTCCCATCTCTAAATATATAATGGTAAGAATTTTCTTAAAACTATAGGAAAGCAACAGAAATAAAGAATACTCTTATTTGGTTCAAAAAATATATATCAGTTTTAAAATATATTTTTTTAAATGCCAGCATCAGAGCAAGTGGAGAACTGCTCTCACATTCACACTGTGAGATAGATTTTCACAGTATCACATATAATCAGAGTAATTAGTCAGTTTCATGGAAAGATCATTCCCAATTGATATGAATTGTTCTTTGTAATATTTGCCAAAGTTAAGGTAAAATCTCAGCTTATGGGTTTCTTACATAACAATTTCTGTAATCATTTGCACAATTAATCACTCAAATTGCATGTAACTTCTGCTCCCCAAATGATTAACAGATTTCTAAAATAGAAGAACAGCCAGCAAAAACAAGGGATGAATAATCCATCATTTAGTAGAATTAACAGGTTAAAGACAAACAATGTATTTGAATATTCATTGTGAATAAGCTTTACTGTATTTCAGAAAAACACACAGTATACACACATATGCTCTCTTGACTAGTTGAAACAGGACTGAGTTTGAGAGTATTTCTGCCTTAATTTTAAATGAATCAAGTTCTAGTTTTGCTGTTTGATAACAACCAAACACACAAAATCTTTTTTAACATCTATTTGTTTGCATGGCATTCAAAGTACTTTGGCTGTTTTAAAATTGTACCTAGATTAGCGTCTGGCCAGAAAACAGATTATAGCCTGTATCATGTGTAATGAGGGAGGTTATAATCTGTTTTATGTCAGTATTGCATAAAGAGTTTCTGATAGGACATTTTGTAGCTATCTTTTAGCTAAAGTATTCAAGCAAGTGGAATAATTTGAGTATTTAAATGAAGCCAGAAACGTATTTTTTGCTAAGATGCTGTTTGTTTTAAAACAACTTTAAGATACAAAGTAATGACCTTGATTTTGGGAGGGGGGTGGGGGAAGAGGGGAAGCAAGATTAACAACCAGTCTGACCCATTTACGCTCTTAAGTAGATGATCAGACATCAGCTGATGATGCTCATCAGTCTTACTGATTCAGCACAATGGCATATTTACAGTGTGACTGAAACAGATTGTTGCTTTTTAAGCATCTTTGTAAGTAATTTCTACAAGTTGTGACTATTCTTACATGGCTTATACAGGTGTATACATGCACAGCTCTACCATAAACCACGTTAGTCTAATAAGCTGAAGATGCTGATTCTAAAAAAAAACTTAAAAACAAACAAAAATTTTAAATAATTTTAAGTAGAAGAGAAATACAGAGGCAGTAGAAAAAAACAAGCAAAACTACCACAAAACAGAAAACACTACTGCTTTACTGATCTCAAAATGACCTAAGTTTGCTGAAAGCTTTACTCCACAGTTTGTGTGCTTGGAGAGAAGTAAAAAGAATTTCCATCTTGACAGCATCTGCTCTCGCTTCTATGTGTCACCAAAACTTACATGGCCATATATACCGCCATGCGTCATGCTTACGCAATACAACGTGGTTAGCCAGTGAAGTTGTTTTAATTCACATAAAGACAACAACTTTACTAATCCAAACACCAACAGAAAAAAAGCACCTTTAGACACATGGTAGACATCACTGGAACAAAGGGATTGCACAGCCAATGCTAACAACAAAAAGCAAACCCAGTCAACATTAGAAAGGCTCAAGAAATAGTCACTTTAAAGGGATACAGATTTCTTTGCCTGAAAGCAAATCTGGTCTAAGTTCTTAAGTTTGAATACCATATTTATATTATAAATACCAAATAGCAGATATGTTCATAGGCTTTTTGTAATCTAACACATGCTTGTTGCAGCTATCACAGTGAAAGATCACAAGATTAAGAAGTTGACACTGTCCTATCAAAATAACTACTTTTGGAAAGGAAAACAAAAGAGCAGTAGGACAACAGCAAAATTAACATTTCATACCTGAACCACAGCTTCATCAATTTTGCGGACTGCTTTGGAATCAAATAAAACCTGTCTGCCTCTCCTCTCACAGTCTTGGTAAACTATCAGGCGGATTTCATTCAAGTCAAACTCCGAAGAGCACCAGCTACAGATTAGAAACATGAGATGTTAAAATAGTGTGTTTACTTTGCAGGTTCATTTAAATGAAGAAACAGGTATTAGGCAAATGCATCTTTTATTTAGCATTTACAGAACCCAGGGCACAAATCACATAGCTCTGAGCAAAAAGGAACTCCAAAGGAGTGTCTAAGCTCACTGTCACTGACACAGGCAGGCACAGCCAGACCAATTTTCATCCAATCTTTTTCCAAAATTTTCCAGAAAGAGAACACAAAACTTTAGTCTTGGCAATCTGCTCCGGGCCTTAACTACTCTTATTCTCTTCTCTATACACAGCCTGGATCACCCTTATTGTAAGGTATGCATACTACTTTGTGCAATACTTCCAGTGGCAATAAAACACAATGGATTACCATCCTCTCTACTACAGCCTTTCAAAGGCACAAGGCTTACACCCTCCCTCATGCTTCTCTAAACAACACAAACCTAATTCCTTTTGACCTATTCCTGACAATGTAAGTTCAGATTTTCCCAAAGTTTAAGTCTTGCAACTGATAGATAAGGTTTATGTTGTTCCATTCTTTTTCCTCTTTTTCTGAGACATGTCAGGGTTTATAGAGCAGCCATCAATTACTGAGACTTGATCTCCAGCTACAATGAAAATCATTTAGTACGTGAAAGCAAGATACCATTGAAATTCAAGCTGAAGCAAAACAATTCTCTCAAGCCAGAATCTGCCCATTCTCCAGAGATACAACATGGCACACGATCTGCCTCACTGCACTACCACAGGGGCTGAGGAGCCAAACTGATCATCGTGGCAATGTCAAGAAACCTCATTTTCTAATTCCAAAGGGAGTCAGTCTGCACATCAGAGCATGGAGATTTGCTAGGTTTCAGCTTCAGCTACAGAAAACACTTTTCAGGTTATGTAGCTGACAAGCTGAAATCAACGGAAAAAACCTACTACTGCATAAAGCAGGGCCACAGAGCACTGATGCTCAGTCACACTGCCCCAGCCCCGACCTGGACGGACTGCACCTGGGGGGTGAGAGTGCAACTGTTATTAATAGTTGTTGGTTTAACAAACTGCATAACAGACTTCAGTCAAGGCCACACTGATCTTCCACCCAAAAAGAGGTTTCATTTAGGAATTTTCCCAAACTGTGCCTTACAGAAATGAAAGGTAAAGAACTGAGAGAAGAGCATAAAACCCCTATACATAAAAAGGACTAGAATTTAACAAGCTATTTCTTTTATTCCACGCTCTGTCAACATCCATAAATCAACACTGAGGTAAACACTATCAAATCCTGCTAGAGTCAGGATAATTGCTTTAGGAGTACACTTGGAGACTTGTGAGTTTAAAATCATTTAAAGTAAAAACAGCTTAACTTCTTCTTTGTGCTCATTCTATGTAGCTAAAAAAAAAAAAACAAGCCTAAAAAGACATCTTTTTCAAATCTGAAAGACCTCAATCTGGAAGGCTTTATTCTACTTTTAAACATATTGGAACAGAATAAGCCAGATACCTATCTCCACTGTAAGGTACTCCTATACAAGTATGCTGTATGTACATAATATGCAAGGTTCCCCACCATGGAACGATGCTAAAGGCTGTTTTGCCATTCACAGTGAGGAAACTTCTTGATGTGTACGTAACATGTTGCCTCCAGAACTGCCAGGAGTGCCAGGCAGATTTCTTTTCAAGTTTTCCCTTTCAAAGGCAGTCAAAGCATTACATTAACCTGCATAAGACCAGACCTGATATCATTGTTGATAGTTGCCCAACAAAGATCCTACACACCTCGCATACACAGAGAGCTGCAACTACACCATCTGTTTAAGAAGTCTGTTACTAGTTTCTCAGCCCACTGCCTGTGCAATGTTATTACAAAATCCAGTTATACATAATGCAAGAGAAGTAAGAGCCATCAATACACTTCATCCTAGTCTGCCACATGAATCTGATACTCTTTCAGTATCAGATACCCCAATATCTCTTCAGTTACACAGCTATCTATTTCAGCTATCTATTTACTCTCACACTTTCTGCAACAGACAGCCTTAAGTAACTATGCTGTTTTCTTTAAAAGGCTGCAGGTCTTTCCTTCCTTTAACAACAAAGAAAAGGTACATCTCTATGACTTTAGCTTAAATTCTATGGAAGAGCAAAGCCTTATTTATCTCCATGACTGGCACAGCAGTATCCATACTTCAGACCACAGGCCTGAAAATCTAAACTGAGAAAGATTCATTTCAGACACAGATTGAGCCAATCTAGCCCCACATCTGCCCAACGATGCAAGATTGCATGCAGGCTGGGTTGCGTGAATTCAGGTTTCCTTATGAACAAATGAACTCCCTCATTATGCACTAAAGCAAACCTCACGTTGTTCATGCAGTGCTGACTTCTGTATAAGACATGAACTGAATTTTATGTTAAACTAGAAGCCAATTTAACAGCATTTTCCACACAGCGTGCTAGAATTAAAGATTGCTGCGATCTGTCAGAACTACAAACAGATTCTCTAGTATCAGACAGCAACAAGCCAAGAAATTACATAAAATCTATCATACAGAGCTTTATGTGACTAGCAAACCAAATCCAGGGAAGTAATTTCAAATAATGCTTCTTATAGTTCTAACCAAATATCAAACTTATGTTTTAAATGATGCCATTGCTTACAGATGCAGCTCCTGCAGCAGTCCTACCCATTACAGAAGAGATCCTCATTTGATAACATCAAGCATATCTATAAGCAATTTACACAGGCATACAAGTCCATGTAGTCCCATTACTTCCACACGGAATCCAGCAGCAGGCCCAAGACTAGTCAGATGACTGGGATGTTTATGCCTGTCACAAAAGCTGACGAGCACTGCTTACAGTACTTCCACCCTTTATTGTTTAAGCGAGGTTATGTAACACAGATCCCCCAAAACAGGGACAGCAGGAGTATTCAATCATCTCCTAAAAGCACACTATTGAATACAGACAGTACACAGACTCATTGGTCAGCTCTGTTTTTACATGCATAAAAACAAAACCCCAAAATGTTACTTCCTTATCTCTGTATCAGCTTCTTGCTTATTTAGCGATGCCTGGTTCTGCATATTCTTAAAAATTAGATGAATTAATTAAACTAATATGAGCTTGTGTATACGTTCACATTTCAGGTTAAGTGTGGCTATTTTGACTGAACATGTTTTCTTATTTGACCTCAAAAGTAAGAGCCCCACATATCCTTTCACCCCTTTTTGTAACCATGTGGCTCTTCTTGTTACTTGTGTCTGCTCTGGTAATTGTTGGACCCTTCAGTAAGTGGAATTCTCTGCCGCAACAGAAGTCAGCCCAAGCACGTGAAAGTGGATCAGAAACATAGTTGGAATAAGGAGAAGGCAGTGGAACCTCCACCTCTTAGTGGCAGCATGAGTTACATGAACTCACTTTGTCCATGGAACTATATACCTTTAAGAAAGGGCACAAAGAAAATGTTCCCAATACATTCCAAGTAAGTATTGAGGCCAGTTAGAATGTTAATTGAGTTTTCTTGTTCCCAAGTCAGTTCTCTGTCTGCTTAGTGAGCTAACTGACTCCCTATGGGGAACCAGTTCCAAAACGACTGGAAAGGGCAAGGCTGGAACAAGGGGAAAACAGACAAGAGCATGATGCCAGAAATCAAAGGAAGAAGTGGCTCCTTCAACATCATCAGCCTCTTTGAGCAGGTCAGCTTACCTAGCCTTACCTTCAGACGGTATCTATACTGTATGTGGAAGATGCTAGAACTAATAAACACTATCTTCAAGTCAAAATAAATAAGCCAAATCAAGCTATGTTCATATGACAGTAGAACCAGGTCTACTAGAGATACCAAAATGGAATGGATTTTTTTTATTTTTTGAAAGAAAGCCACAAGTTTGGAACTGAAAGGTTTTGTCCCCAGAGAAGCTTAAGCTTGCTTTATTTTCTCCTATACTTGCATATAAGCTACTTTCCTTTGGCTTGTTCAACATTTCTTCAATTACAGCTATGAGACATGGAGGCTAGAAATCTCTCTTAAGGGAAAGCAGACTTGTTTGTTTCTGGGAAAAAAGTCACAAAAATTTAGCCTCATTCTGCCCTGAATGAATACTTTCAGTTAATGTAGATCTCCAAACTCCGATCTTTACAAAGAAAGGTTTTGCTTCACCTTCATCATTATCAGCATGCATGCAATAACTGAAGAGTGACCTATTCAGTTATACTTAAAAACTACTTCAGTTGACCTTAAACTGTTTTTGAAAGTGACGAACCACTCACTACTTCAGTGCAACATCTACAGGCTAGAGAACCAAACAGGCTGAAACATCTCTATATATCCATGTTTTCCTGCTTCTCAGACCAGCAATCCTGAATGTAGAATACTAATTCTAATACCTTTCAGTGCTAGAACTTGGAAAAAGCCACCCTGAAACATATTTTCAACACAGTTACACAGCTGCAAAGAGTCAGACATCGGAGACATGCTGGCACACGTCTGAAAAGGACAACATAAAAGTTAAATAACACTATTCTCACTTCAGATTACTTTGATGTAATGCTCGAACTAGAGGTAATTTACAAGTAAAGCAGAGGGTTCCCCTCTCCATTCTTCTGCCACTTGACAGCATTCTCTCCTGCCTGCTCCTTGACCCACTAACACAGGAGGTGGCAAAAAAAGTAAAAGAGGGGAAACTAATTAGGAAACTAGAAAGAGAAGGTAAGATTATTTAACCTTAATTGAAAAGAAAGGCAATTACTCTTTATGCCTCAGTTTGCATATACATAAATCTTACACATCAGAGTCAAGAATGTAGGTTCAGTTTCAAACAGAAAAAACTTTCTGGAGTTTCAGTCAGCATCATCATCAAGAATAAGCTTCTAAGAGAACTTTTTCAATTATTTACACAACAGCCTTTCAGGCACATGATTATAAATCTAGGGTTAAATAAAAATGTCCCTTCTTTATCAAAAATCACATACATCAAAAAAGTTACATGCATACCTGTTTTGCAGCAGTCTAGTCACTTTGTTCGCACAGCTGACACTTTGGTCTCTCAAAGACTTTCTAATTCTTTCATCCAATTTGGTACAAGAGAGATTATTTCCAAGTGGTACATCGTTGTTGTTTCTTGCTCTTTCTATTTGTCCCCCAGTGCCATTTGTAGTTTTTGGTGTACCCCCACACATTTTCTTAGCTACAAATCCTCTTGCAAAGCTCCCTCAAAGAAACTAAATACCTGCTAAAGAGAAACAGCCTCAAGCAGGTTTCTTCACTATCGATCAACCATTAACAATAGTAATTTACCATCAGCTTTCTTCCCTATAAAGGAAGACAGTCTGCTGAATTTCCAGTTGGGGAAAAAAAAGGCAAAGCAATCTTCATATACTCTATAAGCCATTAATACAAGAAGTCAGCTGTAGCTAGTGTACTCCTGAAATTATTCCAGACGGAACAGACATGACTTTCAGGTTTCAGAAGCCATCGTAGACTTGCTCTTGCTGCTGTCCGAGGTTTTCCTACCAAGCCTGGTGCAAAGCTGTAGCAGATACAACAGCTAATATTGACTTTAGCTATGTTTGTTTCCTGGTATGTGATTTAGGTAGCTGGCAATTATGTAGTCACAAGACTGAACCATATGGCCTCTTTAAAAAAAAAAAAGCATAGTTGCTTTTGCAGTGACTCGCCCTTAGTTGCAAGGTTGTTCTAACACTGGCTACAACACCCTGTTAATGGCTCTCATGTGAGCAAGTGTCATCTGACAACCCCTAGCAACCTCATATAGGTTAGAAGCAAGTAAGAATCTGCCATCATTGCCATATGGTTATCAGTTTAAGCTGCCCAACTACCAACACCAAGGAACACACTAGATATAGATATTCTGCACTGTAATGCTTTTACTTCCAAGGACAAATACTACTTATACTTGGATGAGAACTTGACACTACTACTTTGAAAAGGTTTCTTTCAAATAGTAAGAAGGAAAACAATGAGAAAAGGTTTGCTGCAGACTTCAAGTTGCTTGATGAGAATTTATAGTCATGTGTCTCTTAAAACAATTCAATGGCAATACTGATGACAAAAATATCTAATAAAATACTCCTGACCAAATTAAGTTAAGTTTTTGAACAGAACAAAGGAATCAGATCACAGAATAAAGAATATCGTCAAGTCCAACTCCTGGAGCATCCCCAAGAGTCACACATGTGCCCCAGAGTGTTGTCTAAACGCTTCTTGAACTCTGTCAGGCTTGGTGCTGTGACCACTTCCCTGGGGAGCTGTTCAAGTGCCCAAACACCCTCTAGGTGAGTAACTTTTTTCTAATATGCAACCTACACCTCCCCTGGCACAACCTCAGACCATTCCCTTGGGTCCTGTCACTGATCACCACAGAGAAGAGATCAGTGCCTGCCCCTCCTCTTCCCCTCATGAAGCAGATGTAACTGCAATGAGGTCTCCTCTCAGTCTCCTCTTCTCCAGGCTCAACAAACCAAATGGCCTCAGCCATTCCTCATATGGCTTCTCCCCAGCGCCCTTCCCCATCTTTGTTGCCCTCCTTTGGGCACTCTCTGACAGCTTAATATCTTTCTTGTATTGCAGTGACCAAAGCTGCACACAGCATGTTCTGTTAGGCTCTGGTAATTCTACCGCAGAACAAAGTTCTCTTCCCCATCTTTGCTTTAAAAAAGTTATCCACACATATCTGCTCATAATTCACATCTCATATGAATTACGAATTGGCTTTCTCCCCAGCAGTAAAATTTTACACATTTTATAAGATGACAGCCCTACTGCAATTTCCCTTCCAGGTTAAAAAGGGAAAATAATTTCGTTAATGGTCAACCAGAAATACAGCAGTAGAGTTAGAAAACACAGCAAGATTTCAAAACCTAGTGCTACGTGCTACCTGCTAAATAGCACAGCACCCTTAAAATGGTTTTGTAATCTCAGTTAACCCCAACCTCTAAACACTGGACAGAAGTGAAGCAAAAAACTAGAGCAAGGTTAGGTTGAACAACTTGCTCTGTTGCTGAGGGAAACATATAGCAATAAAAAAAACAGCTCCGCTTCAATCACCAGAGAAGTGACAAGCACTGGATCACAGTCACTCCTCCTTCCAAGTGTGGCAAACAAGTGAAATCTTTGGCCTGTTCTCAAGTGGTTCAAATGATCTGGGAGAGGACAACTACAGTCCTCACTTCATTGAAGAAGACTACTTTAAACACCAGTGTTCCCAGCCATCTTTGAAGTGTGAATGAAATAACTGAAATAATATACTTCAACTACGATCAGGAATTCATAGTCTTCACTTCTGTCCTACCTTTTCCCCAAACAAACCAAAATTCTGGAACAATCAAACTATCAAACTCGCATCAGACATTAGAAAAAGGAACTCCTGTAAGCTCACTAAATAGATGTGCTTCACAACATTGCCTCATCTGTAAATGTAATCATCTGTAGAATAATATAAATTCTGAAGTACCTAGGGAATTAACACTGAAAATCCACAGAACAGCTTCTAAACAACAACAAAATACATAAATCCATGCATGCAAAACACCCAGAGTCCATAAAGTACATAATACAGAAAATGGAAGAAAGTGTCCTGCTCTGCAGATATAATCCTCTGTGAAGCAGAGTTTAATCACTCTTTTTCTAGGCTATGTGACAGCATGTCACCTGCTCTGTTTGTAGGTCATTTCCTGTCCTTCATCTTCACTGTGAGACAATTGCCTAAATGATTTCAACTCAAGGTAACACTTTAGCAAGAAAATTTGGGATGGGGGAAAGAGCAGAGAAATATATGAGAATGAAATACAGTTGAGAATAATTTTCTGTCTAAGTTACAGCTGTCCACTAAAACTTAAGTGCTGTTTTCAAATCTAAGAGAATATTTGCAGAGACCCCTGTAAGGTTTTACTTTCCAAACAGCCTTTAGAAGTGGCTAGAGAAGCTTAGGAAAACAAAGTTTGAATCATACCTGCTGTTTCAGTGAGCAATTGTTTTTGCAAAACCATACATCTAGCAAAATTGATACACAAAAAGTGCTTAGACCCAGACATTCAGGATTAGTGCCAAAACACATGTTTAAAGATGAAGTGGAATCTCTTTTAGATCGCTTAATGATGATTTTTCTTCTTTTAGTCCACTGCATAGCTTATGTGGAAGACATAGGTTCCCTTCTTTCCTCCTAATTTGAATAATTTACCCTGCATTGTTTCTTCTCTTTCTAAAACCTCAGATACGGAAGAGTTGTGTTGATGCCACACCACATTCCTTTTTCACAATGACTTAAAGTAGTCCTAATATGGTAAAGCTCTATTAACCTCAGATGAACTACCTTATTCAAGCATGATACATAGTTACTAGTTTCACACAAGTTAGGCGGGATACATTGCAGATTAGTCACGCAACATGTGAAGGAAGGTATTATTTGGAGCACTGCTCTCTCTCAGGATAGATTTTCGTGAAGAAAG
Organism: Rhagologus leucostigma; assembly: GCA_013397725.1. Classification (NCBI taxonomy): domain Eukaryota; kingdom Metazoa; phylum Chordata; class Aves; order Passeriformes; genus Rhagologus; species Rhagologus leucostigma. The sequence continues at coordinate 527,721 of VZTD01004799.1, read as the reverse complement.
AGTTCAGGTGGAGAAAAATAAAATTCTCGGTATCAAATCACTGTACAGAAAGGTCACCTTTTTTAGGATAATTCTGTATGTTCCTCTATGAAATGAAAAACAATATTGGATATATTTGTTCACTGAAAAGTTAGAATTCCACAGATTCCCTGCTTAGGAAAGGACAATATACTGGATTTTTGTAAGACTGGAAGCATTTTTTCACCATCTATGTTGCTACAAAGCAATATCATCACAGGCACGCACAAAAAAGGACAAGACACACACTCTGCTAATAGCAGCTAACAAACAGATCTACGCAAGTTAGAGTCACCATAAATTGCACACATCAGCCTTCCACAAACATAAAGAGCAGCCCATTAAACCAGTGCGTCACAACTTAACTTCTACAAGTTATCAGGAATCACTGTTCACTGGCTTATCGACAAGTCTGAAGTTTGGGAACTAGCTTTCATACAGTATCTCAGTAATAATGTAAAATAAAAAAATGAAACCCACAATAAAACAAAACCCTAATCAAAGAAAACACCCAGCAAGTACAATGTGTTTGAAGTAGGACCACAAATGGCACAGAGACAGTGCTCTCAGTTGCTAGCTCCAGAAGTGGAATTCCTCATTTGCAAAGAGCTTAAGACTTGTAATTGCATGAAAAAATGCATGCATTTAATTGTGTTTTACCATTAAGAAAAGTGTGGTTTTGTTAAGCCAGGTCTTTAAACAAAGAAAGGTAAAGTCTGCAATAAGGTTAGCACCCTAGGTCCACCACCTAGTTCTTTCCTCCATGCAGAAAGCCATGCTTAGTCTTAACCAACTTCCTCCCTTCCATCCCACTTTCTGCCCTCATCTCCGTAGCTTCCAACAGCCAGCAGAGCTCAGCTGACCAAAGTAAGTCAAGTATTTTGCAGAAGTTGTTTCACAGTGATAATCTTTATCATTTCAAAGAACTGAAGATTTGCTTGTAATTCAACACTCTTTAGGACTCAACTCTGCTTCTTTCCCTGTTTCTTTTTCAAGGCACCTGCAAGAACCAACTTCCAGCTTTCACTGGAGCCAAACAGCTCGAGCCAAACAGCAGCAGCCATCCGGGAGCACGCGGTGCTGGGTCCGGCGTCTCTGCTGCGCGGCCGGGCACAGGCGGCCGGGCCACCCCACCTCCTCCGGCACGCAGCGCTGGGTCTCAGCTAATGCATCATTCCCATGTCACTTGTTCCAGCGGCACCATGTGACTGGGCCAGCGGCCAGGAACGCAGCTACTAAATACAGACACTGCCAAGGCACGTCTGGGAACTGCCTCTGCCAGAAAATGAGATTAAGAGAAATCTTTTAGCCTGCCTCTGTCTTTCCCCACCTTCTCTTGAACACAAGAAAGAATTACACATTGTACATCTGAAGGAGAATTTTGAGCAACAATGCGAGGCAGAATCTGGTATTTATAACCCTGTACCAGCTCTCACTGTGTTGCAGTGCTGTATAAAAGTACTGACAGATCTCAGAACTTTGTATCTCCTACATAAGTGAGCAGGCCAAGACAGACATCACCACACCTTAGGGCTGGTATCCTGAGGCATGGGTTTGGTTGCCTGCTCTTTCCTGTTCCTTCTCCCTCTTCTATAAAGCCCTATTTCTATATTTTCTTTTTATTTAAGAGTCTGTATACAGCTTTCAAGCCTCTGTTCAAAGGAGTAATTTTAGAACATGAAAAAAATTACCACGAAAAAATGTTATTTATTAGACATAAGTAAATACATAGATACAGAGATACAAACAATGCCTGGTGTTTAACATTCCCCCCCAATATTTCCTAGCTAAATGAAAAATATTCTTTCTGCTATAACACACACAAACACCTTCACTCAAAGTAGCTAAAAACACCCGCATGTTAACAGCAACCACTTCTTTACCAATTTCCTCCACTTCTACTATGAAAAGGCTACATTCACAAGAGGGCTTTGTGAACTCCAGAGGATGTGGCACTTTCTCAAGCTTTACAGACAGAAGTTTAGGGTACTCTCTCCAGGGGCACAGAAATATTGCAAATCCCCATTTCTTGTCGTAGTTCTGAACACGCACTCCCACTGTACAAAAGAACACTCTCAAGGAGGGCTAGAGGCAAGTGCTATCCAGGGACCCCATGCCCTTCTCCTTCTGACTGCTTCAGAAGGGGTCAGTTTCATCTAACCCAAAAGCACAAGCTCAGCAGTATCACTTCACCTAAAAAGAAAAAAATATTAAAATTTACCTCCTAAATTCCTAATATATGAAAAGATATCAGATGTGACTCTGTAACAGTGCCGAGAGCTGAAGCAGCCCAGGTTTTTTTGACCAGCTAACATAATATTGGTGAGACCTCTGTAAATGGTTATGCTAAACTGTTGTAAGAACAAGATGTGTTTTGATCCTTCTAAAACAGAGATTGCAACTGAAAAGTTAGTCTGCAATAATCAGGAAGGGAAGGAAAAAACTAAGTTGAATATTTATGAGAATGTACTGATTTACCCAGCTGGCAAGAATATGGGAAAGAACACATCCACAAGAAGCCATGCTTGATCACCGAAAAGTTGCTACAGCGTGAACAGCAAAGTCCATTGCCTAGGTCTACATGAATGCCAGGAAATCCTGACTTAGATTGAATGAAGCGATAACATGGACGGATATAACGTCAGCTCCGGCATTTTTCACCAGTTACAGCCAAAAATATGTTTTGCTCCTCTTGTTGTTATGATAATTTGTCTATTCCATCCAAAACACTTTCCTTAACCCTCTCTTGCAGACAGCATGGAAGGTAGCTTTCTAGTAACTAGAACTGAATCTTAAAGGCTTAGACACATTGTTTCCAAGTTTCACTGGAAAGGGAAGGAGGAGCCGCATCTTGGGACCGTGTGTGCAGAAGATCATGGTAATTAAATCACTCATACCATATACCTTCTCAATGAAAAAAAACTACACACAAAACCAACCAAACAAACCACAGTCCTGCAGCTGACTGGCATGGGCAAACCTAACCTTGCTGCAAGCCACTATGCTAAAGACTTATGTTCTGTTTACCACCAATTGCATAGGACTTCGAATGCATAAATAGTCATTAAGTTATGAAACAGTCTCCCCTCCTTTAAGCAGTCCAACCACTCTAAACTAGTCACATAGGATCCCAAACATTTTCTCAAAAACACTGGTATTATAGTAGACTTAGAAGTTTATCCAGTCAGGTTTGTACATAATTATGGCTGACCCCACCCAGTAACGTGCTAACACTGGGCTGCCAAGTATCAGTCCATCAATCTTGAAATATTTGGGCAAAAAACTAAAAATCATACAGAAAATCCAGTTGCATCCTTGTCCTGAAATAAGAAAGTGATCTGCACATTGGTAGATGCAAACAAATTTCAGTCAGCAAGCTTATGTAGCAATTAGTTAGACAAATTAGAAACCTTTCTCCTCATAAGAAGGTAAAAGTTGGTCAAGCTCCTTTAGCATTCCCTAGAAGAACAGTGTACAAGAAAATCCTTTATAACAGACCTGATTTACTCCTGAGACAAAATCTACTAGAGCAGACTCACTAGGAGCCATCCAAACAGCTACAGAGTCAGGATAACTTCATTTAAATACAAACAAAACTCTCACTTTCTTTTCACTTTCTGTCAAAACAGAGCCCAAGGACACAACTCTAATGAAGACTATCTCAATTTTTACTACTTCAGTAATGCAAACAAAAAGCCAAAATCAAACTGAATTTCAATCAAATTTCTATTTCACATGCCAACACATTTCAACACAAATACAGAATTATTCTTTAAGCAGCAAACAAAGTTTAATTCAGAGGTTCAAGTCATCCTGGGCAGTCCACATAGATGTGTTTTGCTTAAAAACAAAGAAATTGGACAGAAGCATTATCATTGTGCACATGGGTTCACTGAGTTGACTGATTGTTTCAAAAAACCCGCCTTCACTACAAAATACGTTGTTCTGCTTGCATTTTTGTCTTCTTTGCATACCTATCCCTACACCCATTATCCAGCCCAGCTATACATAAGCATTTTATAGCATTTCTACCAAGTGCTACCATAAAGTGACAAACAGAAACAGCTGTTTTCAAATATACATTATTTCCCAACTTCCATTCAAAAGCATTCCCAAATATATCCCTGTCTGTAAGACTGCTTACAGGAACTTTTGAACAGAAGAAATTTAGTACCTGAATTTTTGAACTCAACTGTAATGTGATCTAGTCCACAGGGTGTGACTGACATACATCCCCAAATCTCCCAAGCACCAAAGTCATCAGGTGTTACCCACTCCCAAACCTGGAATTGTATCTGAAATAATTTTAGTGCTTTGTAAGCATGATTTATATCCACAGCAAAATCTCATAAATACCTTTATAAGGACAGAGGGTTCATTTTCCCAGCTCTTTAACTCAATGTGATCTAGAAATGCTTTTAACAGTTAGGAGGGCAGAGGTTGCACTCCTGAAGCTGTTTCAAGTGGCTAACACGTGAGAGCAACCTTCCCCCAGCCTAAAAGCCAAGACCAAGTAGGAGCTCAGATGCATGTCACTATGGTTTTCTGCTAAGTGAACTGAAGTGGCTACCAAATCCCTGCTCTTTATTCCAGCCTTCTCAACACATCTGAGGATTAGCCCTCCATAACCATTCCTGCACAGCGTGACAGCTTAACACAGACTACAGTAAGAAGAGCTGGTTCTATCACTGACCTTTACACAGATACGACTGAGAGGGCTTCAACCCTATTCTATCAAAGCTACTGTGGAAATGACAAGTGTCCAGCCAATATCCAATTCCAGCATGGCACAGGAGAAGGCAGTAGCATCTTGTAACATTGGAGCCATTCACCAAGACCAGAACCTTCACACGCATGGACTAACCCTGCTGCTTCACAGCTGAGAAAGCGGTTCCTGCACCAAATTGCTTCTTCCTTGTGCCTGCACCTTCCTTCACAGCAGCCTCATAGGTCTCTGCCCACTTTGTTTAACCCAGTCCTGTTAAACAAGCCGAGACACTTCAGAAACAAAAGGCCCATGACCTTTCCCATAGTAGGATTTGTCCTAAAAAGTACAACCCATTTTAGAGTGCAAGTTAGAGGGCAGTGTTAAATGTGAAGATTTTAAAAGGTGATTTTGTGGGAATGTGAAAGGAATGGCAAGGAAATATGACAGACACGAGCACTCAACTGTTCAGCAACAGTTGGACAAGCCCACGTGCCCTCATAGAAAAAAAAGATACAACAAAATTTTGTCTGAACATAAACTAATTTCTGTGAATTCCAGATTTTAAAAAGTTCCAATAACTGTCTTTTCCAGACCACAGAGGGCTTTAACATTACAACATTATATTACATTCTGTAAAATTATCCACATTCAGTGAAATAATAATAATTTAAGAAGAACTTGCTGAGAACTATGTATTCAACAGTTTGTAGAGCCTTCTCTCTGGGGTTTCCTTTAAAAACTTTATCTAATGTACTCTTCTCAGATTTTCTGTACTCCTGGAGCTGTGCGTTAACAAACCCAACTGCAAGAGTTGAGCAATTTCAGGTGTTGGATAACATCCAGATTCAGAATTCAGTGCAAATACTCTGCACAGAAATTCAGAGCACCGAGTTCATTCAAGCCTCTGTTTTCTTTAATAAAAGTCAGTAAACTCAATGAAAACAAAAGCTGAGTTGTTATTGTAAGAAATTTCCCGATTCCATCATAAAAAATTAAGTACTAATGTGTTCAGATTTCTAATTTGAAAGTGCTAATACCAAATTCAGACTGCTAGCACCTCTATCAGAAAAATAAATAAATATTGTCAGATTGTTTACTTAATACAGCTGATTTCATTAGCACTTCACTGAGCACCTTGGAGGAGAAAAGTTGAGCTCTATTGCACTGAAGTGAGAGCATCCTGCAGAGAAAGTTCCATACTGATTCAGTAATTACATCACACAGAGCTCAAGTTTCACTTCAGCACAGTCCATGGAAGTAAAATCATGACTCAGTTTTAACAGCAGCAAGTGTGATGTAAAGCCCTCATGCCCATTTATCAGTACTATTCTAAGAATCTCACCAATACCCAGAAGTGTGCTGACTGACCAAAGACATTTCAGCTGCTGGTCAGGTAAATGCACCTGCACTTGCCCTAGTCGATGTGGGGAAGACACGGGCACTGTTGCCAGAACTCCTAAGCTCGTCCTCTCAGTGCCTTAGAACACTTTGCCTTGTAGCCTGCACAGGAGCTTGTCTTGTGACCTCAGCCTTGCATATTAAAACATGACATTACTAAGGTATTCGAGTGACAAACCCAGACAAACGGGGCAAATGGAGAGACTTGAGAAAGGCACTGTTAAGGTGGGGAGAGAGCAGAACAGAGAAGAACCTGAGCATGAAGATTAAGAAGCAGCGTAGGCAGAGCATGCACAGAGGAGCTGATTCATGACAGGCAAAGGTGAACTGCCGTGCCCATGCCTGTTAGTCAGATCAGCAGTAATCTGACACTATCACAGGAAGCACACGGAAAAAGTGCAGACATATTTGCTGTCTTCACGCAAGTATCCAATTCAAAATCCTCCTTTTCTTGCTTATTCGCTCTAGCAAGCCTGTTCACCACCACCCTACAGAATTGCATTCCTCATCTTTTGCCTAAGAAGTGTACTCATGGAAACCTTCACATAGCAAATACTGGTAATTAGGACAGCCTAAGAACATTCTTCTTACAACACTTCATCTGAGCTGCATACAAGACAACACTGTGCTCTTAATCGAGGGTGCACTTAGAAGTAACTCTTGACAAATACAAAACACACACAGCTCCAAAACTGAATCTACTCTTCAGAAGCTATCCATGAACATCGCTAAGGTGCAAAGTACATGATGAAAGTACATGATTGTTAGTGTCAGAAGGAATTCTTAAAGGAACAGGTACATCACCAAGGTTTGTAGCACATGTAGTGAGTACTAACCCAAAGAATTTTCTTTGCAAAACAAGTCCTCAGCAGCTTCAATAATACTGGAATGTCAGAACAAGGAATTATTTATATGCAAAAAATTACTCCATCTTCTGTCCCCCCTGCTACTTTTTCACATCTACTCTCTCAGGGCATTTGCTCTGCTGTAACTCACTGTTCAGACCAAAGCAACATCTAAAGCCCACTACCATGAATTGGAAACACCTACATCCCACAACATGGAAGTGGGATGACATGATGACTAACGACTAAAACATTTTTGTCAAAATTCTTCCATCTTCCTTTCCCCTACATTTTAATAAAGCTATTTTGCAACTGTAACTTAGTACACATAAGAAAAGTTACAAAGTTTATGTAAGTTTACATGAAGCCAGCCTCTACTAGCAACAAAGCTCTGCACCAGTTTTTAAAATGTTTCTCCACAAATTCAGCTTTCATGAATGCTTGTCCACATTTTTCAGCCCCAAGCAGCTTTATTTTCTCACTCACATCAAGCTATTTATGTTAACAGGTATTCCCTTACAGCATTAGAATCACTGTGTTAAATTGCAGTGTTTCCTGCTTTAAGTTGTGCTAACGACAGGGAAAGGTACCTTTCTGCTGCTACTATTCCCCAAATTACTTTTCACTGAGCATTGCCTGTGGCACAGTACTCACTTACCCAGTTTTGGACATGTCAACAGCAAAAGTGCCCTAAGAATAAGGAATTAAGCACCTACTATCCAACTGCACGCCAATTCAAGAATCAGTGCATGGAACTCCATGGATAAGTTACTTGTAAATCAGAAATAAGACAACCTACAGGGAAAACCCATTCGATTGTCAGGCAATAACGCATCTTTTCATGGAATTAAATTAAATAACCAAGGTACATCCATGCCTCTCAATGTCAGCAGCTTGTGCATTTCCACACATTTTTAGTCATCTGTGGCAAAGAAAAAAACCAAAACAGAAAACAGAGTGTCTTCTTGCAACTTTAAGAGGGATTGAGCTAGTCTCAGAGCTAAGCTAGAGGAAATCAAGAGGTTGTTCAGTGACAGCAGTGTTTAGGGGAGGGGAAATCCAAACAACTAAGAAAGAAGAATGGCCTTAGTTCCCGCAAAGCTCAAAACCAGAGGACTTGGGGTTTGTTTGTTTTCCTTCAAAAAAGCCCCAGGCTGGAAGTGTGGTTTCCATGTCAAAAGACCATACTTTCAATCACTTCCTCTGTAAGCTGTTCTCTTGAATGAGACTGTAATAAATCTCTTTCTGCAGAATTTATTCTTTAGTTCACTTTACTGATGAAAGACTAATGCCAGCACAGAGGTGTAATACTGCAGCTTAAGGCTCACCTTCAGCTATCTGTGAAATGGTGTGTGGTTTAGACTTGCTCTTTGACCTTTCCTGCCCCCATACTCAGATCTGGCTCTGGGCTGGATTGCCCTTCTTACAGCACATAAAACAGCTATTTTCTTTCAAATGCTTTTTGAAGGGTTTACAGCCAGATGTTTAAGGACATTTCCATGTATGAAGATGTCCATGTGTGCTCAGTAGTGTTATTGCTGTGTGGATCTCTACAAAACCGCAAGAAGCTCAAGAAAAACCCAATTAGGACACAAGAACATTCCGAGGAGTGTTTCATTTGAACAAACTGACATGCAAGCAGACTCCAAGCTCACTACTGCTTTCTTTCCTTTTTCAGAAGGTGGAACATTGCCAGGCTGGTAATAAACGCTGTGAAATAATGCTTAGCAAGTAGGATCTCACCAAGCATTTCAGCACTATGACCAAAGGAATCACTAGTACCAGCTGCCAAACAAATGATCTCATATACCAAAGCTAACAAACTGTTACCAGATAGATATCCTGCAGCTACAACATGACATCCGTTCCATTATAGACACCAGAAGGAGCAGCTGATGCTTAAAGCTGAAGAAATAGACTGCATGCAAGTTTCAGACACAGCTGAAATAATACAACATTTCTTCTAAAAAACCACATAAAATGAAGTTATTCCTACTTTACAACAGTCCACTAAACACACCAATATAAAACAAATTTCATCACAGGTTGCAACGCAGAAATTACACATTCAGCAGTGAAAGCAGTCTTCCAAAAACTCCAAGACATTTATTTTCATTAAAAAAAAACCAAAACCAAATCAAACTATCAAAGACTGAAATTAAGGTGAAGTCTGAACCTGCAGCTTAAGGATAACCTCAGACTTCATGTTGAAAAGTACAGAAAAGCACTGATGTGAAATTTCTTCTAGAATCAGGTAAACACAACTACAGAAAAACTGCTATCAATTCAAGTAAAATCAAACTATCTGCAACCCATATCAATTTTCTTAAGGACACCCCCCAATACTTTACTCAAATATATGCTTAGCACTTGAGACATTCTAGTCTTGAGATACTATGTGCTTATACTCTGTGTAATCCCTAAAACTTAATGGACTGTTCAGTGGGTAAGGGAATTGGTTGGATGGTCACATCCAGAGGGCAGTGGTCAATGGCTCAGAGTCCTGATGGACACCAGTGACAAGTGGTGTCCCTTGGGGAATATCGACCATGGAATTGAGTGCGTGCTCAGCAAATCTGCAGACAACACCAAGCTGTGCTTCTCTGCACACCTGAAGGATGGGACACCAGCCCAAGTGACCTGGACAAGTTCAGGAAGGGGGCCCATGGGAATCTCATGAGGTTTAACAAGACCTAGTGTGAGGTGCTGCACCTGGGTCAGGGCAAACCCTGGTATCAACACAGGCTGGGGGATGAACAGATCCAGGGCAGCCCTGCCAGGAAGGACTTGGGGACGCTGGTGGATGAGAGGCTGGACATGTCCCGGCCATGTGCCCTTGCCACCCAGAAAGCCAAACGTGTCCTGGACTACATTAAAAGCAGCGTGGCCAGCAGGGTGAGAGAGACTATTCTGCCCTTCTACTCTGCCCTCGTGAGACCCCACCAGCAGTGCTGCATCCAGCTCTGGAGGTCCCTAGCACAGGAAGGACACGGACCTGTTAGAGTGAGTCCAGAGGAAGGACACAGATGACTAAAGGGATGGAGCATCTCTCCTATGAGGAAAGGCTAACAGAACTGAGGCTAAGCAGTCTGGAAAAGAGAAGGCTTTGGGACGACCTAATTGCTGCCTTCCAGTACGTGAAGGGAGCCTACAAAAAATACAGAGAGAGAATACTTTAAAAAGCTTGTAGTGACAGGACAAAGGGGAATGGCTTCAAACAAGGAGAATAGGTTTAGATTAGATATTAGGAAAAATTCTTTACTGTGAGGGTGGTGAGACATTGGAAGAGTTTGCCCAGAAAAGTGGTGGATGCCCCATCCCTGGAAATGTTGAAGAGCAGGCTGGATGAGGCTCTGATCATGAGCTGTTCTATGATTCTGCTGGGCACATGACCCTGATAGCACTCCAAAAAATTGTACAAACTATGCTAAACCAATCTTGTAAGGGAAGTAACATTTGATAAGGAAATAAGAGGTATTACGGGAATTTATCCACATAAATACACATTTCTTGCAGACAAAGTAATTAGGGTTTTCCCAGAGCCTCAGAGGCTAAGAAGAAATATATTGAATTACAGCCACTCAAGTGTCTCTGTCGAAAGGGGTATGTGTACACACACACATATCTTTACATATGTATTACATACATATATATATTTTCAGTTAAGGGAAGCAAGAAGCAGCAGTAAAAAAACCAGAAGCTCAAGTCTGTGAACAAACCTGCTTAGAACAAAATGTAATATCTAACTAATACACATCTGTTCTCCAGCTGGTTTATAATTTCTGTTTTTGTAGAAAAATAATTAAGCTATTCTATAATTCTAACTACTACCCTTCCACTACTTCATATGTCCATTATCTTGAAGGGAGGCCTGGGCCAGTGAAAAGTCCTACTGTCCCAATAGCTCTATATTAGCATCTACACATCATGTTTACATTCTCCTCACCCAGCAGGTACGGGTTGTGCTCACTTGAACATGTAGTGCAGCCCAACCAGACTAGCTCCACAGAGTGCATTAACTGGTCCTAAGGACCTGACACCCACACTATATGTGTTCTGGAGTTTTGCTTCAGACCAGCTGTAGTACGGTCCCAGGGACTGAATACCCATTAGTGGTTGGAACACGCTTTCTAATTTCATTCATTCCAACAGGAATCCAGTTTATGTACTGAAGCCACTTGGCTTTGTGTGCCAAAGTGCCGTTAGTGGAGACAATTTAGAGGTTTTCTTTAAAAGAGCACTCCTGAGCCAAATTAATATGTTAATGTTCATGCACCCAGGAAATCATTTCCTGTGGCTCCACATTCATCTATAGGCACCATGTCTCTTGCTCTTTGAGGCCAGCTCATCCTGGTAAGCAGCACGGACCTTGAAGCTTGATGTTTCCTTCAAAGAAACGAGCCAAAGAGCATGGACCTCTGGCCATGATTTAGCTCCCATTAAATGAGAGAGTGCAACAGAACAGCACACGCAGTACTTGTTACAGGCAAACCTCAAGCCTGGTTGATGGCCCTCTGCAACAGAACTCTTCCTGGTGTTCCTGGGAAAACTAGAAAACATAAACCTTCCCAACAATGTAGTCGAAAAAAAAGTTGTCAAATTACATTAATTTGAGGAGGCATTATCTACTACAGAGATTTTTGGTGATTCCTCTGTTGTTCAGGGTAAGGATGGTGTGTGAATACACTTAAGCTTTCAAGGCTTTCATAACAATTGAAAGTCCAAGCATAGAGATTGTTACTGGTCTTACAGGGCTCCTTAACAAAGCTAAACACTGCAAGACATATTGAATGTGGAGGGACTTCACTAAACAAAACCTGGAAAGAATAAAACTAATTAAAAATCCTTAGAAAGACAGTCTCGTTGTAAGAAAATGATTCTGCCACTTTGCATCTAACACTGGCCAGCAGTATATGCTTAATACAGAAGCTACCAAAGGATTAAGTCTCCTGCTTTACTTAGGTCAAATCACATCCCTCCACTCAAACAGAGATTACAGTTCAACAGAAAGTCTATTAAAAGCATTGCAGCAGAGCTTTTAAGACCCTGTAAGTTTGCTCCGGCAGATCATGAACAGATCACTAGAAAGAAAGAAAAAGCATTACAGCATATTTAAAAGTCATAAGGAAGAAGATTAATATTAACAAGCAAAAAAAACTCCATTCACAGGTAAAATATTTCAAACAATTTTACTAACCTTAGGTTTGTCAAAAGAAGTCAGATAGAAAGGGAATGAGGGAAAACGGGATAAAACAAGCGAAGGGTACCTATAGTAGTATTTTCATTATAACTTTTTATTTGAAGTGTTGCATCATTTAAACGTTACTCAAACTGAAAACCAAGTGTGGAATATTTTGCCAAAAAAACGGGAAGAAGGAAAAAGTACAATCTCTAACTTCACAAAATACGTCAGATGGAACAATCTTACTGATTTTAAGAGGAAACACACGGCAAGGAATCTGCCTTCGTGGACATACTTGATAATCCAATACCAATCCAATAATCCAGAACTAACAGCACTGGTCTCAGAATATTTTTAAGTACAATGCAAAATAATAGAGTTAGTCTGGAACCATCAGTTTCAATGTGGAAAATTGTTTTCTTCCATATTAAAGGAAATATTTAACTCATAAGGTGAATAAGTACCACAAGAAGTAAGCAGAAGTTACACAGAAGTAATCTGCAGTTACAAGTACAGCATATAGACTCTAATGCTTCACAAAATTCACCAATTTGTTCTCTAATATAAACACAGCTCCAATACTGTGTCCAATCACTTTCAAAGGAATCACCTTGTAACTCAAATGTATTGTCATTTTCATCTTACACCATTTTTCTCCATAATCTTGCAACTTTAGCCACACAAAGGGCCATGTCCCACACAGACCATCCTTGAAATTATAATGGCTCCACAACTGTGATCTTTCATACTTGGCGCTATGGCATTTTGTGGGTCAAAATATTGTCCACCACTCTCCCTCACCATCCTTAGTAGTTTCAGCAGTGAAAGCCCAGATTCCAATTCAACCCTGTGTACCATCTGATCACAAGACCAGTCAACTCATGCCGCACAGAAAAACAGGCACAGAGGTTACTGGGCACGCATGTGATTGTCACTGTGCTCACCGGGCGGCTCGGTCTTGTGAGCAGCACAGATGTCACACGAACAAAGCTCCAAAGCACCAGCCTGAGCAAAACGCTGTCCTCGAAGGTTCAGAAAACACGAACAATCCAATATTACACAGAAATTCAGTATTATATAAAGGTTATTACACATAAACCGTGAAGCAGCGACAGCTTCTGAACCTCACCTTTCAGCATGTGCGGTATCAAAAGCAGGGGGCAGTGAAAGGTGCCTAATGCTTAGCGGGTCACCAGACTGCGCACGTGTATTTAGGTCACAACAATTAAGCCGTTTCTTAATTTTCCTATGCTGATAAGACTCGGGCACGAGTTATCACAGCAACTGCACACAAACGCGAGACAGGGGCCCGGCGTCTCTCCCCCACCGCTGCCGAGGGGCGAGCGCCCCAGGCTCCCGGGCGTGCCACGGCCAACTCGCGCAGAAAATGGCTGAGAGCTCCAACGAGAGGGAAAGGCGGGAGAAGAGCCCCCCCGGCGCGGCCGTGCCTCCCGCCGCACCCCCTTCCCCCCGGCCGCTCCCCCGGAAACTCTGCGGCGGGGGACCCTGCGGGGGCT
>VZTD01004799.1:470490-504299 GCA_013397725.1 Rhagologus leucostigma | reverse complement strand
GGCCCCCGGAGCTGCCCACGTGTGCGGCCGCTCCCGCGCCGCCTTCCACGTGCTGCGCTGTGCCGAGCGCGGCCTCGCTCGGAGCCGCCCCCCGACCCCCGGCTGCCAGCCCTGGGCCCCCGCCGTGGCCGGGAGACCCGCCGCAGCGCGGCGAGCCTTGCGTGGCTGCCGGCCCGGCAGTGGGGGGCTGGTGGGGTGAAAGCTCAGTGAAACTGGCAGCCCTGGTTCTCTTGGCAGCGCCAGTGCTGCCAGAGGTCATTCCAAAATCTGGGCTAACGGTCAAAAGGGAAATAAGGAAACAACAGCAAGTTAGCTGGGGTACTACTCGAAAGTGTAGGTTTAAAAAATTTACATGGATAGAGACTGCCTAAATCTTGTCAGGGTATTGCCTTTCATTTATTCATTCTGTTACTCAGAAGAATAAAAGAAGAAACTCCCTGAGGTGATTTGCCTTTTATTGACTTTCAGTTGTCTAATTTGTTTTCATTCCTGTATTAATTAGAATCAATGTATTTACATTTAGCTTCCGGTAGAGTGAAGTTATGTTAATGAATTGACTGTGAGGCTGATGAGAAAACAGGAGCATCAACTGATGGCGGCTGCTAGGAGTGAGAAATAGCTCTGTGAGAAACCAGTTTGTGAAGGAGTGACAATTCGGCACAGAATCCATTTATCGGCTATTACAGGATCTGTTAACTACGCAGGTTTAATTTCCTTCAGTTAACACATGTGCAGCTTTGGATTTAACGATTGCTTGTGATGTCTCTAACTCTAAATAGCCATTATTCATAGGCATGTTAAGTACCACTGTGTCTTAGTAAAATTCAGGTTTAAGAGAGTGAGGAGTAAAGTGTGTGTTTGGCATAAGGATTTTTATGGATTAAAAGTCTCCACAGAACAGTCTTTTTATATTGCATCTACTTTTGATTGAACAAACGACATATGTATTAAAATTGACATAAAATAAGTGTGCACATTAAAATACTTAATTTGGCTTTAATATATGTGTGCGTGATTTCCCACACAGGTTTTTTTGGCATTGTCATTAGGTTTTGGCAGAATCTGTCTTTATTCCCCCTACATTATTCTTGACAGGGGAATTCATTGTTGGAAATAACCTTGCTAAAAACCCAATATAAGTCTGCCAGCAATTGCCATGGAGCAACCCCAAAATGGAAATTGAGTAGTAATCTAAAGAATAATAATAATAATCATAAGGCTTGAAACATTAATTTCTTTTGACATATAATGCTCAATGCATCACCATGCCAAGGACAAGACTTAAAAATGTCTCATTCTCTCTTTGTCATTTCAGTTGGACGTATTGTCTTTGAATTATTTGCTGACATTGTACCTAAAACTGCTGAGAATTTCCGTGCGTTATGTACGGGAGAAAAAGGAACAGGGCCTACCACTGGAAAACCTCTCCATTATAAAGGATGTCCTTTCCACAGAAGTAAGTTCTATGAAATCCTCTGTTTTCCTTTTGGTAACTAAAGTTGTCTACCATGAGTATTTGAAATAATATTAAATAATATTTCAAGTACTTGTTAGAGAACTAACTTTACTGAAGGTAAGTTTTTGACTTTTTGATCCTCCTAATGACTTTGTGTTCTTACCATGCATTGACAGTAGTAAATGACAAATTTACTAGTAATTTTGCAAAACTAGTTTACTCTGAGTTGTAAATAGGTTGAAATGAATTTCAGGTAAAGGTTTAAGTATCAAGTGATATCCACATAACTGAAAAGGAGTACTTAAGGGACACTTGGTAAATAAAAGATGGATTTTGGTCCCATTTAGGTGCTGGTGACAAGGATTGCTCTTCATCTTAGAACAGTTTCTTTTTCTTGTGCCTTTTGTGCCTTGCTGATACATTTTATAACTATTTTATTTTACAGTTATTAAGCAATTTATGGTCCAGGGCGGAGATTTCTCAAACCAAAATGGCACAGGTGGAGAAAGTATATACGGTGAAAAATTTGAAGACGAAAACTTTCATTATAAGGTACACTATTGAAAACACTAATTCTATTCAGTTTGTTGAAGTTTCCGTGATGTTACTCCTGCTGCAGTAGTAACAATTCTCAGCATTGGCATTAGCCATTTTCATATCATGTTATGTGTGATGGCATATGAGGGACTCCTCAACAACACTGACTAAAAAACTGTCCTGCGGTTAAAGCACAGCCCTGGCTGCAGTTGTACTTGCCCCCAAACAGTATTTTTGGAAAAAAAAAAATACAGCAATCCTCCACTAATCAGACATCAAAATCCTCTACCAAGTTCACAGAATCACGGAGTCAATTAGGTTGGAAAACACTTTCGGCATCAATGAGTCCAAGCCTTGAGCAAGCACCACCTTGTCAACCAGAATATACCACTAAGTGCCACACATAGTCATGTCTTGAACACCTCCAGGGATGATGACTCCACCACTTCCCTGGGCAGCCCATTCCAATGTTTAACAACCCCTTCTGTCAAGAAATTCCTCCCAATGTCCAACCTCAACCTTCCGTGGTGCAACTTGAGGCCATTTCCTCTTACCCTGTTGCTGATTGCCTGGGAGAACAGACTGACACCCCCACCTTGCTTTCAGGCGGTTGTAGAGAGTGATAGGGTCCCTGAACCTTCTTTTCTCCAGGCTAAACAACCCCAGCTCCCTCAGCCACTCCTCACAGGACTTAAGGGACTTAAGTTTGGAGCAATAGCTGGAAATGTGACTCCAGTATTCATCATAAAGATAATTCCAGTTGTGTTCTCTGAAGTGTGACACTAACTCTGGTGGTGCCCACAGCACTGCTGCTAACAGTGTCTCTTCATTGGTACTTGTTACAGGATCTCTACCTCCCTGAAGGTGACTCTGTGTCACTACTTTTTTTGTTGTTCTTTGAGATCTGGAGGTAATTATGAACATGATGCAAATGATTCCCATTTCTGTACTTAGCTGACTTCTCAGCCACAACAAATGTTGTCAAAGTGCCAGAGATGAGTTGAAGAACCCATTTGGATCCCATACAGAGTCTGAGAGCTTGATTCCTGTTATCTATTTGCCAAGTGTGTTAGGGTTTTACTGGGAGTTAAAATGTCTCTATTACGTAGAAATTCATTGGCTCTTGCACTTAATCCAGCAGCCCTGCAAAGTGTTCTCACCCACTATCTTGTAAAACAAAGAGTTGGTTTTTTGTTGATGTTTGAGGACACTGGAACTGTGTGTTCTTCTATTGGTTGCATGGACTGTTGCAAATCGCAGTAAACTGCAAAACTTTTGTCAGTAGTCAGCTTATCTCAGATCAATCCCACTAGGCTTTTCTTGATGTCACTCCTCCCGCTAATGGCTCTGCTGTTGTGGACTACCCAACTTACACAATCCCCAAGCCCTGTTACTATGGCATAGTTTTGCAAGCCTTGGATCTGTCAGAGAGTCTGATTTTGTCCAGATTTTTTTTGCTTGCTTTACAAGCTTACAGAATGACAGCAGCAACCATCATGGGAAAGACACTCCATCTCTCTGCAGTGTTTTTCAAGACACTCACAGCAAGAAAATGCACGAGTGACAACTGTTTTCTTTATAAAGAGAGACTTTCATAATTTGGGACTAACGTTGAGACTTGGTCCCAGACGAAATGGGGTTGTGTATAAATGCGGAGACTGAAGGCACCAGACTGTTCTCTGTAACTTTCCAATTTGTCCCCCCTACATCCTTACAGACAAAAGTAAACCTGCAGGTACAAGGCAAAACCAGAACTTACTGTTACTTGGTTTTTTGTTTACAAACCATTGCTGCCTAGCATTTGCTGTAATTGAGGGGAGGAGGGGGGAAATATAAGATCTACAGCTCTTTGGCAGTGAAGCAGTGACCAGCCTTGAGTGGTATTTGCAAAAATCTGGTGTGGGGCAACCCTTCTGTTTAACTTGTTTGCCAGCAGCTACAATGCAAAATGTCAGATCTTTGTTTCGGAGGCTGCAGTCCTGTCAGCTGCCTTCTCTTGCTCTGGAACCCAGGCTCCTCCGTTATGTGCCATCTCTGACTCCCAGGGTGAGTTTCAAGGTTAGAACAGACAAAGCCAAGATTCCAGTAGCTTTCTGTTGGCTAGGTGTGATTCTGGCTCTCAGCTGTGGAACCTTTTCCCACAGTTCCTAAACCAAATCCTGACTCAAAGATTCAGACTTACTGTGCCTTACGACTAGATGAACAGTTCAGGCAAGGAGTTCTCCCTACCACCATGGAAATCCAAACACTGTGTGGGAAAACAATTTTCAAAACAACAGGTTCCTTGAACTGGTAGAGAATGTAGCGGAAAACCAGATGCTTAAATCTACCTGTCTCAGATTGTTATCTCAAACTAATCAACCTCCCATTGAGCTCTGAGGTTTGTTTCTATGTCCTCTGTGCTATCATAACTTTTCCCCCTCCTCTCCTTTCCACAGCATCAAGTTTCTTAGCAATACCACAGCATGAATGCTTTAGATGTGTACTAGCATCTTGGTATAACATCCTGACTTACATTAAATGGAGTTCCTTGCACTTAATAACCAGACCAACTTGGAGAGAATAATACCTTCATGGCTAGGTCACATCAGTTAAATAAGACATTCACAACACATACGAAAACCACATTTTTCAGTGTCACAGGTAAAAACGAAATAATCTGTGTGATGGGACAAGAAAAGTCTTAGTTCAAAAAATAAAGAAGTACTTGCAAGAAACAAGATAAACAGTATTTTCCTACACTGGGCTGTTTAACATTTTTTTTTTTTTAGTTTGTGGCCTAGTGGCTTAAGTGGCAAAATAATTAGACGGTTAAAAATCCCAACAGATCAAAAACTGTGTCTCTAGGAAAGTGAAGGAGATAGAAAAATCCCCAAACAAAACCACCAGCCCATAAGTAATAAAGACCACAGTCCTCTAAACTCCACAGTGCCACACCATACTTTGTGTGAACAGCCCTTATAAAATTAACATAACATACCCATCTTAGCAGTGCAGCATTGAAGTTGGCTTCAGTGGTGTTTAGCCTCATTTCTTAAGGCCAGTGGTCTTAAATAATTCAGTGAGGAATTTCACATGTTTGTCAGGTGATCTGCCTAAACTCAGCAGCTGTGCAGGGGAGGGAGTGTAGAAGCAGCAGACAGGTGTTACAGCATTAAGTCACACATGTGGCTGTGCTTGCTAGGTCGGCAGGGGGCAAGTAAAGACCCAGAGCTGAGCATTTGCCCTCTTCAGTCATGGTAGGTAAAATTAGTTGCCAACTGTATGTAACTGTCTGGTTTACCAAGTTGTTATGGCTGTCCTGGCTATGTTTATGAACAGCCTTACAGAATCTTCCATGTGATTTTATAACATGTTTTAAATGTGGATTGTGATTTTTTTTTCCCCCCATATGCAGCATGATAAACCAGGTCTTCTGAGCATGGCAAATGCGGGACCTGGTACTAACGGCTCTCAGTTCTTTATTACAACGGTGCCTACTTCTCACCTGGATGGGAAACATGTGGTGTTTGGCCAAGTGATCAAAGGAATGGGTGTAGTTAAAATACTAGAAAATGTTGAAGTAAAAGGAGAAAATCCTGCTAAGGTAAGCAAAATGCAAAGCACTGAGGGGTGATGTTTATTATTTCATTATATGATGCATAATCATTTATTTTAAATGCTTGGTGTAATATTTAGAACTATTAAATGTTAGCCAGTTATTTTTACTAACTGGTGATTTCCAGGTTACTGTCCTTGTTAAGAGGCTTTTGTTCTTGCACTGTACATTTTCCTGGCACAAACCATTTATTGTTCAACACAGCTGCGAGGGTGGAAGCCTTTGCTCGAAGTGTAGGATGGGAGATGAAATTAAAAGGTGGAATTCACAATCCCACCTAAATGATATGTAATTCTTATAATTTTTATGTCAGAAGTCATGTTTCTGGAAAAGGAATTGGTGTGTAGGTCATACCAGTTTGTGGGTGTTTGACGAATTAATACCTCTGTAACTTTAAAAGACTTGGCACTTGAAGAAAAACCATCTTCTCTAATGTAGTAGAACTTCCATGTCTTGTTTTGCTGCACTTCAGCTCACTGCCAGTTCCTCTTCCAGCCTCTCCAAGAAGCGTGGTTGTGGTGTTTTTGGAATGCTGCTCCTCTGAACGCAACACTTTGTGTGATAAAGCCTTTTGATGAGGATAGGGTAATGATGTGACGGGTTTCTGAAATAAATGCACCCAAACAACAGATGAAAAAGCCTTTTAATGGAATTTCAAAAATTTCAAAGAGCACTTGGAAGTTACTGCTTTTTTATAAATTGTCTTAATAAGCAATACTGCTATTTACACTTCATTTTTTCAGTTGTGTGTCATCGCCGAATGTGGGGAGCTAAAGGAAGGAGATGATTGGGGAATCATTCCCCAGGATGGATCTGGAGATGCTCATCCAGATTTTCCTGAAGATTCAGATATAGACTTGAAAGATGTAAGTAATTTTCTTCTTAGGTATTTTACAGATTGCAAGACTTGTAGGTAATCTGAGTTACGTGGTGTCTGTGATGATGTTCATTAAGACTTTTTCTTAAGAATGGATCGAGGTCCTGATTAAATGGTGACATTGTATTTTAAGAAAGAGAAGGCCGCAGAAAGGGATGTTACCTTGTTTTTTTCAGTGCTAATTGCAGCCAATTTTTTTCCCCAGTAACTAAAACCTCAATTACTTACAATTGTCACATTTATTTTCTGTTCTTGGTTTCTTTTTACTTTTGTTTGTGCTGTAGTGTCAAATTGCAATTACTAGAACTCCATCCTGCAGATGACTAACTTAATGTTGTTACCTACACACTTTTTCTGTGCAATTTTTTAAATATCCACCCTTTAACAGACTCTGCCCCACTTAGTAGAAATAAAGGGTCAGCCTTTTAAAAAGATTTTTACTATATCAGAGCTAGCTGTTCTCAATTCCCAGTAGTTGTTTACATTTTAGATTGTTCAAACTAAAGGAAGATCTGTTGCTGGGAGTTAGGGAGTGGACTGGTGAAAGCAGCTCTTCTGCAGGTTTTTACCTTCTCATGAAGGTGAACTAGACAAACTGTGTAAGTCAAACAGTGATTTGTGAGAGGGGGAAGAAAAGGGGGCTGCATGTGTAGATTCCAAATAGAGAATTAGAATAGTAAAAATCCATTTGAGCTAGAAAACAAACTCCTTGGCTATTGAGAAGCACTTTGACTTATAAAATGTTTTTGGATAGCATTTCATGTGGTGCAGAATCGAAGTTGGCAGGTGCCTGTGTCCTCTAACTTAAAACTTGTTCAAATAAACCAACTGCAGAAACTATGGTGACACTCGTCTCACACTGATCAGTTTTTGCCAAGGTTACTAATTCTATTAGGGTAGAAGTGTAAACTGATAGTATTACAAATGGCAATATATATACTTGACAGAGCTTAAGACAACTGTGGTACAGACAGCAGTAATTATAAGCTATTTATTGCCGCTGGAAAAGTAACTTGAAACCTATACGATTCTGGAAATAGAAATGATGGATTTGATAAAGACAGGCAGTTGTTCTTTTCTCCTTCCATTGATATTTTAAGTGTTCAGAGAAGGAGAATTGTGTTGATATGACTTCCAGTTTGAGAGTGTGCAGAGTTCACGAGTGATACTGTTTTGAGAAGCAAAAGACAACATTTCATCAGGAATAAGGCAGTCTTGGTTGAATACTTTGATTGTTAACATACCTTCTTTTCTTTGAATAATGGTCAACACCTTTACGTATAGCTCTGTGTGGGTAGCAGCATTTAGGGGAAAGAGTTGGACTGCTATGTCTTCTCTAGTATTTTCTCACCTTTTATACTGTAGAAAACCCACTAGGAATTTAATCTTTCAGACATTTGTTTTACATAAAGTAGAGATTATCACGGAAGTGGTTTGAAGGTAGTATTTTGTCTAAAATTGGAGTATTTCTATTCTGAGATTTTATAAACCTTGAAAGAGTATGGGCCTGGGATTGTACTGTTAAACATTAGTTAATTCAAGACTTCTTTCGTAAACACATTCATACTTTATATTTCCCATCTTATTTTATTAGGTTGACAAGATTGTGGCCATAGCAGAAGACACAAAGAATATAGGAAATACTTTCTTCAAATCGCAAAATTGGGCAGTGGCAGCTAAAAAGTATAGTAAAAGTTTACGGTAAGGCTCTCATCATTCAATCAGGTAGTTCCTGTAACCCAAATTAATACTGCTATTAAGCAATGATTTGTGCATTTAAAAGGTGCCTGGTGCAGTGCTCTTTCTTTTTTTAAACAAAGAGCCTTCTGAATCTGGAAAACATCTGGTTGATTTTTAGCTACTTAATCAAGTAGGTTTTCTACTCATTGCTAGGTAAGAGCTATAGGCAGGAAGTATTGCTTAGAACTGACTAAATACTCTTTTTATAATACTCTTGCTGTGGTGGTGCATACCTGGGAAGAAAAGCACAGTAGTATCCAGGGTAGTTAGTGGACAGCAAGGGAGGGAAATACTTTTTCTATGATTTATAAAAAGCAATAGGTTTACAAAATTGATAAGTTCAAAAGACAAATGTGGCCCTTATTCATTCATTAGTGTTTTTTTTCTGAGGGTCCATACCATCATCCTGACTCCACGTATAATTCAGACTTGCCTTCAAAACCAAGCATCTTTCTGCTTTTGTTTCCATACTGCTCCTTTCTTATTTTCATGCATTTTGCTTCAAGTATATGAACATCTCCTAAAGATAAAGTTATACTTACTGACCTTTATCCCAACCTTACTGGTTAACCACCAGTAACAATAATGAAAGGAAAGAATTCAAGCATATTTAATGCTTCAGCTGAGTTTTTAGCAGACTGGGTTTCAAATAAATGATGTCTTTTTGAAGGATAAAATGAATCCTTTAATTGCAGATATTAACCCAATACGCAGTATCTTGACCTGCCCTCAAAAAGCCCATCATAGAAACCATAGAAACACAAACCCCAAAGTAAAAAGGACTTCTATGCAAGCCTTTTGGAAATCAAGCATAGAAAAGGCTGGAATGGATCTTTAAGGATCTTTGTATTGCATCTGTCCATTTTCTCTCCCCATTCTTAGGTAAATGCCAGGTATAATTACACCATCCCTTAAAATTAGGTATCTTGCTCACTTGTAAGCACACCCAGTGAAGAGTCTTCATGTCTGAGCTTCTTTGGTGCTTATTTGCCCTTGTAGGTGGAAAGCATAGTTATTTTTCTAGACTAAACAAATCTGATCTTTCCAGCTCTTCCTAGTAGGGCATACTTCTGTGGATGTGCCCTGTTCTTGTATCTCACACTCTAATACTTCATGTAGGATGGTGACCTTTAGCTGGCACTTCACCAGAACTGATAGGAATAGAATAGCTCTTACCAGGGTATCCCATGGCTTATGTACAGTTCACCTGGCACACCATCTGACAATGCTGACTTTTTCTTTTCACCTACAGTAACCATTGTAATCTTCTGTTCTTTTTCTTGTTCTATTGCTTCTTAGCATTTTTTAAAAATATTTTATATGTTAGAATTGACACCTTTTTTTGGTAAAAATATATTACTTCTTACTCTCCTGTGATAGCTCTTCATTGATTTCTTTGACTTGGAAGCTCTAATTTTATTTCCAGAATGGTTGCAGTCTTTCATGTTTTGGTGTGATTTATAAATATTGTACGTGTTCCATTTGTTTTGAACAGAATATAGATTTGTGTTACAATTCTCCTTACCTTTTTACTCTTTTCACTTTCTTCTGGTTCTCATCTTCTGCATGATGCCCAGCAAGTGGAGCAAGCACTGGGACTGCATCTAATTTACTTTTTAAGTATTGCTTATTCCTGTGATCCAAAGGTTGTATACAAACAACAAAAAAGACAGGGCATGCAAAAATTGAATTTACATAGGCACTGATCTGCAAAGACTGCATTAATTCATGGCATGCCTAAAATGTGAATGTATGCAAGCACAATTTTTGTTTTTTAAATAAAACCCACAGAGGTTCTATCAAATAGGCCATTAAGGAGTTAAAACTTTTGTATCCACAGCAGACTTTTGCCACTTGAAATAAAAACCAGATAGCATTAGCACATTGAAAATTAAGAAATTTGCTTTTGAAACAGAGATGTAGTAACTGCTGTGGTTCAGTCCTGAACCAGTGTCATTTTGAAGTTCAGGAAAAGTCATGAAGGAAGACAGTGGGAAGAAGGTGTGGTGTTACTCATGCTCATAAACCACACTCCTTTACAAAGTAAAGTTAGCTTCAGATTTTAGCCACAAATGCCTAAGCTAATTAAAAGATTATTGAGCGAACTGAAGAAGAGATGAAGCTTCCTGTGAATGTGGAAGGTGCAGTGGTGGTGTTGATTTTTTGGCACTGATGAGCAATATGTTTTTTGAGAATAAATGGAAATAAACTCTTCATGTTTTCCTGCAGTAGAATAGTACTTTTGTCTAATAAAAAGAATGTGCTAGTAGAGTGGCAGACTAAGAGTTACAGGAAAACATTCCTTAGTGATTTGATTGGTTTTTGTTAGGGTGGGTTTTATTTATTTAGTTTAATAAAGATTTGTAATAGTTGAATTGAAGCTGCTTTAGAAGTAGTGTGGATGGGCCAGTTCACACATGTCTGTGGGGAGATAGCTAAGGGCGGGACAAAATGGAAGTTGCAACACTAATACATGTTGTGTGTGAATCTGTTTTTCTGCAGCTATGTAGAAGCTTCTGAAGCAGTGGCAGAGGAGGCAGACAAACCGAAGTTAAAGACTGTTGCTTTGACCTGTGTTCTAAACATCGGTGCTTGTAAACTAAAACTGTCAGATTGGCAGGGAGCCATTGAGAGCTGTTCAGAGGTAAATGTAACGTTGAGTATTTTGATCAAGAATTGGCCTGTATAGATACAGGACTACAAAGCTTTTTTAAAGAGTCTTCTGACAGGCTTATGATTTGAAAGTAAACAAGTAGAATCTCATGGTGAAGTTAGTACTAACTTTCCAGTATGTGGCTTTTAAAAGAGATTTTGAAATTGGAATGAATCTTCAGAAACAAACAAAAGAGGGCTATTGCTTACTGCCAGAAAAATGAACATCATTGTCAGTTTGGCTTGCAGGGCTACTTCTTACATTACAAAGAGTTAAACTGCATTCAGTGAAAGAGGAATACTTTTCTCTGTAAGACTAATATGAGCAAAATGTTTTATCTGCTTCTAGATTTGATGGCCTTGTGACTTTTTCTATATTTCTATATTATTTGATGGCCTTGTGACTTTCTGCCATATTCATGGCAGTGACTTTTCTAACTAAGTAACTAACCTCTCAGGTAGGCTTAGTGAAATAAAACGACTGAATAGGAAGAAAAAAACAAGGTAATGATATATATGGGAAAAAAAGAAAACCAGTAGAATTAAAAGAAAAGGAACCATGATACGGACATTGTGCAAATTTAGTAAATTTGAGGAAACGTTAAATAATTCAGTAAAACTCTAATATTTTGAAGGAAACAGAGGAAAGAATGCTCTTACTTGTTAGCAAAGGATTCTGAGCAGCATCTCCTAGGGCTTTGTGGTGAAAGCAGGAGTCTCAGCTAATCTGTGTGTGAGGTCATTAGAAAGCTGGTTTTCTTTCTAGCCTGCTGATGGTGGAAAACTTTAATAAACCTATATTCAGAATGGACAAATGGGGAATGAGGAAAGAAGAAAATAGGAAAACTGTGCAATGTGATATCCGTCACCTAGAAAATGGTAAAAACTGAAACAAAAGTGTTACAGGTAGAAATTACTACTACTAATAATACTTGCCATTGTGGGAAGAAAATCACGCTTCCTTTTTCTAAGATTAAAGAATTTTTAGATAAAGGCAACTCCATAGCTGTAATAGACTTCTGTAAGGTATTTAGCTTATGTCTTAAAATTGTGTCAGTGCTTTAATCAGAACACCAGTTTCCTAAAATTAGCTAATAAAGTTCTATGTAATTGTTAATGAGAAACTATATACTTTCACTTTTATGATTTCACAAGGCCCAAAGCAATTTAAATTAACAGCCTGGAATACATGCATTGTTTGGTGTAAATAAGGAAATATGAACAGCTGAACCTGTTTAAACAAACCTTGCTTTCAAATAGCTGTAAGCACAATGGTCAAGGTAAAACCAAAGAATGCTACCTCTCTATACAATCCAGACAACTAATTCTTGGCACAGAAGGGGCTGGAAGCTTTATAGTAGATGGATCAGGAGGAGCACCCACAGTAATACTTCCTTCATATTAACAGCCAACACCCAAGTGATTTAAAAAAATAAGGATGTGTCGTCTATTAATGATTTAAAGTTAATAAATTAATAAAGAAAAAATTGCTGTGAAGACATTTCCTCTAAACACTGAGAAACTATATTCTTTAAAATAATAAAGACACTACAGAACTAACTGCAATAAAAATGTGATCTTCACAGGCAAGATAAGGTAACAGCTAGCTGACCAAATTATCTGAGGTATTCTGAAAAAATAATCAAAGTAATCAAATAGTGGAACAATCTCTTTGCCCAGCCACTGTATTTTGTATTTTGATATTGTCATATTAGAGCTGGCATATACACATTACTGAAAACATTCAGCTCAGAAAAGGCATAACTTGGCACAGTTCCTGAAGTACGATGAGATGGATTGCTTGCATGTATCTTTCCAGCCCACAGTGAAAAAAATCTTTACAGGAAATCTCTGTGTTTTATTTATGATGCCACTTGAGGAGGTTTTGGTGTGAAGGAAGGAGCTGCAATAGAGAGTTGCACTGTAAGACTCAAGGTTAGGATAATTAGAACTGCAGCAACTCCTTAGCCTTGACAGCTATCTGTCTTTATATATATATACACACACACACACACAGCTGTTCCATTTGGGCCTCATGTATGCTCATCCTTCACAAAAGACCACTTTTGGTGCAGTGGTACTGAAGCTGATTACTTGCTTTTCAGTGTGCTGCATTATAGCATTCCTTTTTACAAAGTTAATGTTTTGACAGCTTACCCTCAAACCAACTGCGAAGATTGTCTGCTGGTGTGAATTGTGCCATTTGTGGAGATGGGAGGCTGTGAAGTATAAGAAATGTTAATGTGACAATTTTATTAAATTTACAGGCTCTTAAAATAGATCCAGCAAATACTAAAGCTCTCTACAGACGGGCCCAAGGATGGCAGGGAATAAAAGATCTCGATCAAGCACTGGTAATGATCACTTTTTTTTTCCCTTTTAAATTTAAAATTCCAGCAGATCATTAATTTATATTTTTCTTCTATTTAAGGCTGATCTTAAAAAGGCTCATGAGATAGCCCCTGAAGACAAAGGTAAAATAAGCTGTTTCTTTTAAAATTCCCTTAAGAATTTAACAAAGTATCCAGGGTAGCGTTCAGTTGGAATTCATACCAGTGCACTGCCTAAAATGCTGGCTTCTTAAACAGTGATGGTGTTCTGAGCACAGAACCCATTGAGGTGGAAAACCTGATTTTATACAGCAGTGATGATTCTGTTGCACTGGAAAACCTGCTTATGTAGGTCAGCAGCATGTCTGTATCTCACAGAGCTCTTATTAGCTTAATTTCCTGGTCTAATCGGGTGAGATTTTTAGGTCCAGAGTTCTGTGTTGGCACCAATACTATGCTTGCTACACGCTCCTCTACATGGTTACCTTACCAGGTGAGACAAAGCAAGGGACAAAGCTTTTTGCTGCTAGTATCTGACCTAATCAAAAATTAACTGCAGTTCTATTAAATAACATAGTTAAGTTCCAGCAGTGACCTGGTGCTAACCTATGACTCTGTCGTTTTCTTTTTGAGCAGCTATCCAGACGGAAACACTCAAAATCAAGCAGAAGATAAAAGCCCAAAAGGAGAAAGAGAAAGCAGCTTATGCTAAAATGTTTGCTTGATTTTTTTTCCTTAACATTTAAATCTATGCACTAACTCACGCAAAAGGATAAATGGAGCTGCTTCTTTCATTTGCCCTCTGCTGCAGTTTTCAGTGTTTACAACACAAAAGTCTAATAATAAAGACAAACTGTTCAAAGGTGATGTGGTTTTCTTTTTTTTTAAGCTGTAGTAACTTGTCTTTTGCAACTAAGGTATTTTTCTAATGTGTGAAGCCATGGTGGTTGTTTTCACAGCTTAAAAGTGCTTCCTAAGCAGCTTGGTTTCACACAAAGACAATTTTAGGCATTTTCATCGTTTCTATTAGAGCAGCCTGATTTCTTGTAAAGAATAAAAATGCTTGTAGACAGAGAATGAAGATGCAAGTATTATTTTTTTTAGAACTGCTTTACAGTAGGTATTGCTATTATCATCCTCAGGAAAAAAAACCCCAAACCTGTATATTTGATGTAAAATGTAACACTTAAAAGCAGTGACAATTTTTTAGACTGATTTATTTCCCTGACTGCTAGGTAGGATTACATATAGTATATCACTCCAGCTAGAGAGAGAAAATACTTTTTTTTAAGGTGGGTACTAAATGACTCCACTGTACGCACAATTCTGGATATGGCTCCTGTTATCACTGAACTTCAGCAGTAAATCCAAGATCCAAAGCTCCTTTGTCCACCATGAGAAGAACTTCTGCCTGCCATACAGCTTCTGGAAAGAAGTCCTATTTAAATAAGGCTAGGGTTTAGCTAGAAGGCACCAACTTTCCATTTAATTCAACAGTCATAGGTAAAATTCAGAATGGCACATTAGTCTCAAACCCTTTAACATTCAAGTCAGTGCTGTACATTAATTACACTGCAGCATAAAATATTCCAACATATCTGTTGGTGATCACAAGTCACTGAATAGATCTGTCAGTTTACATTCCATTATAAGCTGGTCCTCCTCCACCTTCAGGTACTACCCAGTTAATGTTCTGACTTGGGTCTTTAATATCACATGTTTTGCAGTGGACACAGTTCTGAGCATTTATCTGCAGTCTTGATCCTTCTCCCGTTTCCAGAGGAACATACTCGTAGACTCCTGCAAAGACAAGAAGGGAGCTATCACTTTGCTGAAGTTTCCTCCTGCACATATACTCTACTTAGCAGCAAGTGTAATGAGGGAAGTATATTACTAATGTGATTTAATTCCCTTCTTCCATGTTTAATAGTTATTTCATCACAAAAGTACTGCTAACATATTTTAACCTGGAACTGAACCCCCGTCTGGGAGGAAAATGGGGATAGAATGCTTGAAGTAAGTAGTAGGCCAGGTGGACCTTTCCTGAAGTACTTAGTCTTTCATCTTGCAGAAACAGCTGATGCACACATTTTCGTTACCTACCTGCTGGACAGAATCTTTGCTCCGGTCCATCGAATACGGCCAGATTCGTGCTCACAGGGACGCTGTCATCTTTCAGAGTTAAGTGAGCGGGCTGGTCATGTTCATGGTTTGTACCACTTAAAGCCACAGATGACAGGAGATCAAAACTGATTTTTCCATCAGGCTTTGGGTATTCAATAGGTGTGCAGTCTTTGGCTGGCTTGAGCTGAGCAAAATCTGGTCCTAAATATATTTTTAATAAATTTCAGTATAGATTTATTGTAATTTGCAGTTATTCAAGAACAATTTAACTAAGCTGTTTTAACTTCCCTTGTCATCAGAATGAAGTACTTCATAAAAGGTAGCCTTTTTCACAAGACAAAAGACTATACTAAGTTGTACTAAGCACTGTTTTAATGTCTTCATTTACGTTATATGGTAGCTAATATGACAAAATCTGCTTCAATGCTTTATCAGTTTCCTTTGTACACTTTAAGGCCTCATCACTGGATCAGATGTGCACTAGCTGAAACTAAGACCAGAAAAGACTGACATATAAATTTAGAATCTTCTTCAGGAGATAAAGAAATTACCTGGATGTTTTAATGTCCATGGTTCCATTCCTCTCAGTAGCCAGTAGAATATACCTGTATATATCATTCCTCCATACACACCAAGCATGCTATGGCAGGATGGTCGGATGTTTCTCACCGCATACAGCTCTTTCCAGACCCAAGACTTTTTCAGGTTCTCTTCATATTCCTGCACATCAAGTCCTAAGGCAGTAAATTACTTGTTAGGTACCTATAGTACATCAAGACTATCCTTGAAATAAAAAAATAAATGCTGAATAAAAGCAAGTGCTAGCAATGAAGTCAGCAAAATGTGAATTCCAGAACTGTAAGCTAGGAATATACTAGACAACATGTTTCAGCCTCTTGAATCAAGAGACCTGTTTTGTTGGCAGATACCTACTCTTCCTTTGTAGCCTCTATTAGATGAGCCACAAGCAGCATTAAATTGCCTCAAACCTCAGCAAAATATATTCAGACAGGTGGCTACACTGGCACCTCTGCGGGAAAACAGCTACTTGTTCATAGAATCTGAGTGCTGACCAGGACAGTCTACCTGTGATCCAAAGCCAGGTTTGCAATTCTAATGTCAAGTTCAAAAGCTTTTTCCATACAAGTTTTGCAACCACAGTCCTATTTCAGTAACTATGGCTATGGCCCAGTGGATGATGCCAGTGCTAGATAATTTCACTCTTTGTAATCAGGACATTCATGAGATTTATTTGACTGCAAACTTTTGATTTAAACTCTTTGATTGTATTCTTTACAAATACTAGATATTTCACACTTGACACATCTACTGCAGTGTAGTTAAAGTCAAGTAATTATCTCAGAAAAAAATGTTTATTCAAATGAAAATTATTTGAGAGCTTTTCCTTCACCATTCTCCATTACTACTATATAGGAATAATGTTCTAAATAATCAGTTTTAAACCTTGTCTGTATATGAAAAGCATGCTTCAGTCCTTATTTCCCATAAAGCCCATTATCCCTGCAAAGATAAGAAAGTGGGCTGTAATACTCCAGTCTTGACAAGACTATACTGGAAAGAAGCATGCAAAACCTGTCCATAATAAAACAACAGTGGCACACTACCCCCCAACAGTGTTTATAGCTTCAGATGGATTCTAAGCATTTTAGCATGCCTAGCTGAAGTTTTAATTGTTCAGCACACCTTCTGTGTATGGTGCATTTCAGCTGAATGAGAGCCCATTAGGCCTGAATCCACCAGTACAGAGAGGAGATTTCTAAAATAATCATCATGTGGCACCTGGCTAAAGTGTCTATCTCCAGAGTGACTGAAATTCTAATTCCCTCTCTCTCTACAGACTTTATTAAGAGATTTAAGGAGACAACTAAGGCTTAAACAAATCACTACAAGGTGGTCAGGACCGGGTGATTACTTCAATGTGCTTTACATATGTGTATTACATATAAAATAAAATACACGTAGTCTCAAACTGACACAACTAAAAGATTAAAAAAGAAAAAGGACAGAAAAAAAGGACTGAACAAAAACAGTATCCTAACAACAGTAAGAGCAAATTTGAAAAATCTCACCCTGTTTTGCTTACATTTAATCTATTCCTTTTTTTTTTCCTGTTCCGGCAGGCTTTCAGTAACACTTTCTCAATCATAAAGCACTACTTTTTAACATGTTTGTAGGAACAAAACTATTCTTGTTTACTTATACAGGAAGCATAAGCTTACTTTTCAGATGGTCATTAGAGGTTCTAGCAGTAGGATCAATACTTATGAATAACTGAGCAAATATTAATTTCTTTCTTAAATCATTTTACATTATCGATAGTCAATAAATAATGAAATAATTTTTAAACACACCCATTTCATGATTTATTCACATTTCCAACTAATTCCTTCAGCCAGATTAATTACTGCTGTTAGCTGGTGGTGGTTCTAATTGAACACAAGGTAATTACAACTCAAAGTACAGTGATCTTACCTATTGTCTTTGATTGGAGATTTTCATTGATTAATTGACTAAATATGGCTTCTGAAGCCAGCATGCCACTTTTCATTGCAGTATGTGTTCCTTTGATCTTGGGAACATTCATGAGTCCAGGACTGCAACCAATTAATAATCCACCTGGGAAGGTGAGTTTGGGTATTGACTGAAGAGAAAACAGAAAGAAAGGTGGTTGTTTTGTTCTTGCTTTTTAAGTGAAAATAACATTCTGGAAATTAAACTGGCATAAGGTTTGAGTGCCCTGTCCATTTTCAGACTTGCATGTGTGCTCTCTAAACATACACCAGTTACTCCACATAGTCAAGGAATTTTGGCGTAGTATGCATATAGGAACACAGACATTGTACTTATGCTGAGTATGAAAGTGACGACATTTTCCTTATATCCTCTCTCCAGCTGCTTTATCTGCAACAAAACTCCAGTAGTGTCACCCACCAATATGGCTTTCCTCCTTCAACCTCAAGCGAATTCTTTAAAATAGAAAACCCAAACCCCCATTTGTTTCCCTGATTTCCACACACTAAGTTGTACTCATCTCATCTCACCTCACAGTGCTTTCGTCCACAAATCTTTTTCTGTGAAACTGCACAATG
Source organism: Rhagologus leucostigma (assembly GCA_013397725.1). NCBI lineage: Eukaryota > Metazoa > Chordata > Aves > Passeriformes > Rhagologus > Rhagologus leucostigma. The sequence goes on along the minus strand of VZTD01004799.1, from coordinate 485,875 downwards.
CCATCATGCCTGTCCCCCTCCCCCTTATTTCAGAAGTTGCTCAGCAGCCAACAAATATATTTTGGTGCAAAATCACCATCTTACTCCCGTTCTGTAAGCATAATGTCATAGAATATGGTCAACTCACAAACCTAACACAGCCAGATGATTTGCAAATATCAGGTCAATAGTATTAATATACTATGTTATACAGCTATATTAACTAAGGAATACCTCAGCTACCAAGGTGATTAAAATTTTAGACGAGGAACAGCTTCAAAATGCAGACTGACTGCAGAACTTTGAGCAGAAAGCTCTGATCAAAGCCTAACTCTCAAATTGCTGAAGGTAAGTTTTGAACATACCCTTCCTCCAAAAGTCTTTACTACTGAGCAGCACTTCTTAATCTAGCATCCTGCTTTTATTAAAACTGTCTGAAAGAACTCATTTTGCATTAGCCTAAATAGCTTTACCCTAAACAAGTAGTTTTACTTCATGAAAAATATATCCCTTGTACTTTACGATAACCTGAACCAAAAGTTTTGTTTCTTCTGCTTGTTCAGGTGTTACCTCTTTACTAGACACCCAGGACTGCTTACTTTTGAAGTCATATAGCAATCACTAAAAAAAAGCTGTATTACGTAGCATTTCCTCTCTTTTGTGCAATTTGTTTAATCAGAGATGTAGTGATTTGGTTCATAGGAAAGGTAATTCAGGCTGAAAACACAACTACAACTTACTTTTCTGGGACCAGAAGTCTTAAGTTCAGCTACGTAACACTATTTCAAAGGGATTAAGTATATAGGATGTTCTCTCTTTTCACAGAAAACAGCCACTCTGTTATATCTATTAGGATGCAATGGTGCAGCACTGACATAAGCATAGAAAGATTTCTTGACTGACTCTTTCAATTGCATAGAAAGATGGTGATCAAGTACTTTTCCTCCACAACCACTGTTTCACATAATATGCACATAGTGACTAACATACTGCTAAAGAATAAATGAAATTAAAGATTAGTCGTGTAACACAAAAGGTAGCACATACTGCAGCTTTGGCAGTAATTCTCATTACTAGTACACACAGGCACTTGGTGCCTGTTTTCATAGTCAGTTGAAGAAACACATCATGCCAGTATGGCACAAGCCCTCCCTGCCCCTGAGATACAGACACAAAACAAGGCTGCTTTGGAGAAGCGGAGACACCTGCTCCCTGCAGAGTCTTTCCTGCCAGCAGACAGGAAACCTCATGTTCTTCCTCCCCTTAGCTCAGCTCAGGGCTTAAAATCTGTTAAGTGAGTCTAATATTGGACACTTAAATGGGTCATCAATATAAAGGTTTTTCCCTCTGATATTCATAGCATACTGTTCAACAACTGCAACACCTTTTATTTTTTCTACAAAACTCTTAAACTTTTCAAAGGTTTTTGATAAAATGGAGATGAAATATAGAGTGCATGGGAATTTAAGTGCTCCATTTTGCAATTTTAATAAGCTGAAGAAATAGTAGCTACAGAGATTAAGTTACGAAATTCTGATCCTGCCTTCCACATATTAAAAAACACGTGTACTCTTTCCCCCACTTCACTCTGTGTTAAAGACTGAAGATCATGGTCATAAGATTATCTATAACAGACAAAAAAGCTGAGGGTGATGGTAATTCTCTACACCTATTTGATGCAATACTGTTACCAAAATCAAAAACTGGAGTTACAGAATGACTTACATAAGATAATATTCCTGGACTACAGTGATACAAATGAGTCAGACTGCTACAGTTATTAATCAAAGCAACATATGCAAAAGAAGAGCTAATCTTAAAACTCTTTCTAAGTGAATCATCAATAAAGCTTTTTTTTTACTGAAGCCATGTATTAAAAAAAGTCTTTTAAAACAGTGACTTCATGATCAACTAGACAAACCTATCTACAGGAAATTTAAAAAACACCAAAAAACAACAAAACAAAGCATGCTTTTATATTAGGAACCATGCAAAGTCAGAGACATGTTGGTTTAAATCCAACAAAGGTGTCCAAAGACGAGGCAGGGATGTGCAAGAGCTGTAGTTCTACTGACTGTGTAATTCAGCACAATGTCTGTAAGTGACTTAAAAACACTGTGCTCTTTCAGCCATAGGCTTTGAGTATAAGGAGGACGCAACTAAAGTCACAATATGGCTACTTCACCAAAGCCAGAAATTCAATGAAATTCAACTATCTGTGATAGAGAAACCAGTGCACTGGGTGGAAAAAGAAGCCCCTCTTGCATAAAAGTCTAGATTAAAACAGCTTGGTATTTTGCATCTTATCTGTGTTAATAATGGAGTGGCAATGGCTTTTGAAGTAAGCCAGTAACACAGCTGTGTTACAACGTGATATGACATATTTCCACTGCAGAGTGGACAAAATCAATGCTCAGACTGATTAAATGTGCAGCATGGGTGTAATGAAGAAGTTGCTTCCTGAACTCACATGACTCACTCCCAGGAATGCACAATGGGGTCAAAGCCTAACTCCACATGACTGTGACAAGAGTGACGCTGCTGATGAAATTCCACCTGTATTGCAAAAACGGCATGAAGCCACATTTATACAAAGAAGAAGAGGTTCTAAAAGGAAAGGCAAAGTAGTCAGACGGCAGAGTGGAATGGCCTCACACACAGGCTGCAGATCACGAACACTCAGGCTAGTTTTAAGGTCCACACTGAAAGGAGCATCTAGAAAATGGATCTGGGAGTACTGAACACACTGCCATGCCCTGTGTTTCAAGATGAGAAGCTAACAGGTTGAAAGTACTTTAAAACTGTTAAATATAAACTTCAGACCCTTTTTTTGGCAAGCTTTTCCAGTCCTTTCAACTGACATTAAGTCTTGATGAATACATATTCAAAATTTTATCTTTTACACTACTTAAGTTAAAATTAACACACTATTCCACCTCTCAAGAAAGCAGAAAGTCAAAGTTGTGCATGAAGGAAACTCAAGGTATTTGTACTTGAAGAAGTAAAGATTTACCTCCCAAATTACATTACAATTTCAGCACTATCAGTGACTTAAGGCTCAAGCACTGAAAAGAAGTTCCTTTTGCTAGAATATACAAGTAATTTGGAAGACCACACAGGAACAGATGAGTGGTACAGAAGTGGAATCTTCCCCAAGATTCCAGGCAAAACAAAAGATTGTGGCATTTCTGCTGCCGAATATACTTGACTGCAATGTAAGTTCCACTTCACTAGCTGCTCATGGCTTGGACAAACACTCTTTTCTGGGTAAAAAACTGGATGTCTGGGCTCAGAGAGTGTTAGAGAATGGAGTTCCATCTAGCTGGCATGCAGCCACTAGTAGGGTTCCCCAGGGCTCAGTACTGGGGCCAGCCCTGTTTAATTATTGATGACCTAGACAAGGGGATTGAGCGCACCCTCAGTCAGTTTGCAGGCAGCACCAAGATGGGTGGGAGTGTTAATCTGCTGCAGAGGGATCTGGACAGGATGGATCTATGGACCAAGGCCAATTATACTGACATCCAGTAAGGCGAAGTGCTGTCCTTGGGTTACAACAGCCCCATGCAGTGCCTTAGGCTTGGGGCAGAATGACTGGAAAACTGCCCAGCAAAAAAGGACATGGGAGTGCTGCCAGGTGAACATGAGTCAGTGTGTGTCCAGGTGGCCAAGAAGGCCGATGGCATCCTAGCTTGGATCAGAAATAGCGTGGCCAGCAGGACCAGGGCAGTGATTATTTCCCTGTAGTTGGCAGTGGTGATGCTGTATCTTGAATCCTTTGTCCAGCTTTGGGCCCCTCACAAGACACTGAGGTGCTAGAGTGTGTCCAGAGAAAGGCAATGGAGTTCACGAAGGGTCTGGAGCTCAGGTCTTATGAGGAACAGCTGAGGGAGCTGAGGGTGTTTAGCCTGGAGAAAAGGAGGCTCAGGGGGGACCTTACTGCTCTCTATAACCACCTGAAAGGAGGGTGTACTGAGGTGAGGGTCAGTCTCTTCTCCCAAGTAACATGTGGCAGGAAGAGAAGGAGCCTCAAGTTGTGCTAGGGGAGGTGTAGATTGGATATTAGGAAAAATATCTTCACAGGAAAGGTTGTCAGGCACTCGCACAAGCTGCCCAGGGAAGTGGCTGAGTTGCCATCCCTGGATAAGACATCTAGAACTGGCACTTAGGGACATGGTTTAGTGGAGGACTTGGCAGTGGTGGACCAGTGATTGGACTCAATGATGTAAATGGTCTTTTCCAATCTAGACATTTCTATGATTCTGTATTTCATTTAGAAAGTAAAGTGAGTATGTCAGAGGATTTTCACTATGACGGAGCCTAAGTCCAGCAAATCTCAACACCCAGCACAAGAAGATTCTTCTGTCCAGCAAAACATTTGGTATAGCATGCAGTCCAAATCTACAGCAATGAATACATGGCTATAGAGAACTCAAAGTTAAAAACTTCGTGAAAAAAATTACCTGGATACCACCTTCATTTAACGCTCTGGCACCATAGGCAATCCTTGTTCCACCCTCCAAAGTAGGCTGTACACTAGGATGGTGCTTCCACCTCTGAAATTCCCTAAATGGATTCAAATAGGGATTTTGATAATCTAAACCAACCTTAAAAAAAGAAAAAGTGCACATTAATAAAAATAATGTATGAAATTTCAACAAAAATTTGAAATTGAAACAATTGCATATTACTACATCAAGTCTTTAAATCTATTTTATACTAAAGCAACCTCAGAATCTTTCTATTTAAACTACTGGCAGAAATACATTCTATTAATGCTACAGCAGAAGCAAGTCTGAATATTTGCCGCTACAAGTCTGTTCTCGTCCCCACCTGAAACACGGAAAATATTTAATTGCATCGTAACCACCTTTCAGCTGTCTTTGGAATAAAATGGATTAAATTAAGCATGGTTTAATGGGTGGCATAAGCATTAAAACTTGTTTTTAATTTGTATTTCAACCTCTGCCCTAGAAAAGCTGAAGGAAGAGGTAAGCAATTATTTTTTGATCGCTATATCCCTGTGCTCACATACTTTAAACAGTTCTTAAAATTGTTCAGTAGTCAATTATAATTTCCAATTAGGTGACCCATTGTAATAAAGCACAGGGAAGCAATGATGAAAGCAGAAAATGGGGGGAAAAAGACTGCCAGTGGGCTGGATGCCCAGGATTCTTATGAGCTTGAGAATTTGCCCAAATATATACTCTGTACTTCCCATCTTTAGATACTTTGAAAAAGAGTTCTGTTGCCGAAGTTCTCTCTTTTGAGAAAGGGATTGTTTCTGGTTCCTGTAAGCTTTATTGGAGATAAATAACAAAATATTTCATGAGTCAGCAGCAATCAAGACTTTGATTTCTGTGGCAGCTCACTGCTTTTAGAGCAGTGCTTACATCTACTTTGCTGACAGGATAAAATTAATGAACAAGTTTCAAAACAAGGGTAAAATAACCCTACTGCAAGAATCATCTCAGACTGATATAGGTATAAAGTTCAAAGACAAAAAAGAAATTGTGTGTTCACAGAGAAGTTGATTTTTTCCTCTCTGGAGAGATCATGAACATTACTGATTACCTCCCATTCTCTGTGAGAACCAGAGCTCTCTGCCCTTCTAAAATCACACAGAATTTGAATATCTACGGTATGTACTTATTAATTCCAATACTGGAAATCTGTACAGGACAAGTATGCGTGTCTGAGAAAAGCTAACAAGTTTTTTTTTCAATGCTTCTTACAAAACAGTTAGACAAAAATAGAGTTTTTCACACACTCTGCAATCCTTCTGAAATCTAGGAGGCAGAAGTGTCAGCCCAGTCCCATGCTGCTAAAAGTCCAGTTTGTGTACTTGACTCTTACAACATCTGTATTGAAGCACGTGCACAGGGTAAATAGTGAATTTTTCATTTTGAACTGTAGGTGATAGAGAATATTTCCAATCCTTGCTCCTTGCATCACCTGGCTGCCAGAATGACACCAGACTATTTCTCGTGATCTCACTGCTTCTGATAAAGAGGCAATAAGCAGGAAGAAGCTGCCTGCCCAATTCAGAAAGGCAGTTGCTAAAGAGGGCAAGGCCAACAGGGGTGGAGAATACCAAAAACAAAGTGAAGAGCTCAGAAATTAAAGGGACATTGCTTGTAGCACTGGAGTGCTTCCACTTCATATGCTTCTCTCAAAAAGTGGAGTTACACACAAGGTTGACACATGAATTAAGAAATGGAACTGTACAAAGTGCATGTGATTTAGACTTCTTAACTTACAAAAATTTTTTCAGCACAGTTTTGATTAGTCATTTGGTCTTGCCTTTACCAAAATTTGCTTGGTTTGCAAAGAAATTATTTGTAAGTTTTCTACCTAGTCTCAATAAAAGACACTGGATTAAAGACAGATTAATATGACAAATTAGCCTTCCCTGAGATGGGCATAAGAACACTTAAGATTGAGAAAGGACTAAATTTGGTCTGTTGCTATTCCTGTATTTACATTTTCTCATTGAAACAGAGAAAAGAAACTGCATAAAAATGAAGATCAAACAACAAGCAAGCATGAAAAAACTAACTTAACTTACCACAAATCCAAGAGCAACTAAAGGTTCACGCTCATTTAAGTGATAAAGAAAGGATCCTCCATATGTATGTCTGTCTAAAGGCCAGCCTACAGTATGTTCCACTCTTCCTGGTTTCCATTTCTTTTCATCAATAGTCCATAACTGAAATGAAGGTGACCAAAAAATTACATCAGATTGCAAAGTAATGGACTTTCAATAATATAATCAAAGACAAACACACATTTACATATAGGAGAAATTTAATTTACTTCTATGAGCAATGCAAAAATTCATACAGCAAAATACCAATTGTTAAGTACAGTTTTTTTAGATTACCATTGAAGATTTTCACAATACCTCTCTTTCTTTAAACGTTGTGTATCAGAAAATGTGACTGAGACTCCAGTACTACACCCAGAATTTTCATTCAACCACAAGATTCCTAATATTAGTGACTGTGACAGATACTTCCGCTACAGAATGCGATGCTTATGTTGACTTTTTTTCTTTAAAAGTATTATTTTTTCACATGATTCTATGAATTATCTTGTAAGTTTTTCAAGGTCAGGACAAAGCAATATGCCTGAGTTGATCTAAATATTTTCTGTCAAACAAATTGTCTTGTCTCTGCTGTCTCCTACACATTTGCAGTGCTCCACTGACCCATGGTGAACTCAGAGAAGCATTTTCATGTTTTCAGGAGAGAGTCTATTTTCTGCTCATTTCACAAAACCTCTTTTCACCATGGAGATACGTGCCAGGCACAGTCTAATGACAGGAGGGCAGTTGAGCACCATAAGATCAGCTCAAGCATGGAGGGTACGTTTACATTAATGTTCCAGTTTAGATTAAAGAGCACATTTTTGAGTGGGACTTGTGATTCCTCCCACTTACTGTGCTTTGATTCACATCATACAGGAGCCATGGAAGGCATGAACTGGATTCCTCCAATGTGAAACTAAAACACAAGGTCCTAAAAGTCCATCTAAAGCATTCCAGTCATGAAAGGGCACTCAATCCATGAGACTAGATCACAGCTAGTCCAAAATAAAAATAAACCTGAGGCGTGCATAGTACAGATATCAGCTCATCAGCACCAACTACTTCACTTCAGATCCACTCCTACTGGACTGCACCATTTGCTAAAGCAGACACAGTCCCACCTGGAAGGAAAACCCTTCTTTATTGACAACTTCAGTATTAGAAACTGTAACTACAATAATGTCATATTGACAGAGTGGTTGTTCTCTACAGAAGTATAAACTAATCATTTAACAAATATTTTATAGCTGTAAGCACACACTTTAAAGTAATAAATAAAGATTATGTTATAGTCAAAACTCTGAACATATTCTAAAATAATACAGCTCTTTTTCACGAGTGATATTTCCTGAGTATATAATATCTTAAAAAGGAAACCTCATTCCTATCCCAATTTTATATGCCCAATGAATGGAGTTTTTTTTAAAGAAAGGCTCATCCAGAAGGTGTTTCAGAGACCACAACCCATCATCTGGAACAGCTCTCCTCCCTCTCTTTCATTAATATATAGAAAGTCTTTTCTTCCCTTCTCATGTACTAAACCACCTCAAAATTAGGCAGCACAAATCCCTCTCTCATTTAATACAAGTATTGAAAACATATTCTGCAAATGAACATAACTTGAAAATGTTAACAGAGCGGATTCACAAGTACCTCTAGTTATAACAGATACAAGAGAAGCAGCAGCTGAAACAGAACAGTCATGACATTCAGGGAGCATCTGCTCTGATCAGCTTCAGAACAGCAAAGATTCTGAAGTCTGAAAGTGCAACCCAAATTCTTTAATTCTTATGTCTTACACAAATTAGCTAGAAAGCAAACAGAAGCTACCTTAAAGTCTTATGGTATTTTCCTTAATTGTTAAAATTATGCAAGAGATACCTCTTTCAGTCCAATGCCATAGCTCTGGGGTTGACAGTTCTCCCTTAGATTGTATTTTTTGTACAGCTGTTTGGCTAGATGTCCATGACAGCCTTCAGCAAAGACTGTGACTTTAGCATGGAGTTCCAAGCCTCTTTCAAAGGTAGCCTGCAAAAGGACAGCATTTCATCAGCAGTTAGGTCTCACAGCAGGAAAATGGAGAGTAGTAAAGTGATTCTACACTACTTGGTAACACAGCTCAAAACCTACAAACCATTGCAAATTACGGTTCTAGTTCAACTGTCCTTTCCACCTAACCATGACACACTCCTGGCAAGTCTTGGAAGGGAATTCCACTAAAGCAGCACTACGGTGAATCACTATTCGTCACTGAAAAAGAGAATCTTTTCCAGATCAGAGGATACTTATATCGGATCTGCTCATTCAGACAAAGAACCTTTACCTGTAACCTCACACTTTAACTTCTGCTCATGAAGTCACATTACAGTAAAACACTCTGTGTGTGCCCCAACACATACACAGAGCAGGCAGAACTACCATATCCAAAAAACCTGCATCACCCATGTTCCCAAAAGGACCCACTACTTCAGAAAAAAGACAGTATGACATTGATCCAACTTTGCATGTTAAAACATACAGTAAAATTAAACTAAATAAAATATAATTATGCAAAAATTCTCATAAAAAATTCCAACAATGAGATAGAGAACTAGATAAAGGGAATTGGCATACTGCTGTATGAGTACATCACCTGCATCTATGAGCACACTGGACAAGAATATAGATTATGTTTGCAAATTTTTTATAAAGAAAAAAGCTTGAATTCAGTCAGAAAGTTTAATGTTGAAAAAGACATGGAAAACAGTTTTGGATGAAGATCTCCAGCAGTACCCAATTAAACCATCTCAAGGTAAGCCAGCATAGGTCCAAAAGAAGCTCACTGCTTCGGTTTTGAATTGTCTCTCAGGTGCAATCTGCTTGTAACTTACTGGAAGCCTCTGAAGAAGCCTAGCAAATGAAAATGTTCCCTCTAGTTGAGAATTACATTTAAACAGGAGTCACGAGATTTTGCAAAATTTTTTGTACTCCTTGAATTTCTGATCGTCAATGTGAACATGAACCAATTTTACAAAATACTAAAAAAAGAGTTACCTCTTGATCTAAAGATTAAAAATATCTAGTGTCCACTTTGAAGTAGATCTATATAAAACAAATTAACTACAACTCCACACTGTAAATATTAGAAATTAGCGAATATGAAACATTTCAGTAATGTGACAGAGTTGTATTTCATAGTTAACAACCTTCTCCAGTATCTACACAAGAATCAGTGTGCAACTTCCTACAATGTATTTTTACCACTGTCATTTTTGTTTGGTTGGTGTTGACTGCAAGGTGAAAAATCTATTCTTTAACCACAGTCTGTTTGATTAGGCTCTGTATAAACACATCGAAGATATTCTTGCCTTGGAGGTTATACAAACTACATCTATCTACCTGAGCCTTTATGCACTGGAGGTAGTACCAGCTGACCTAATTGACAGCTAAAACACTCGAATTGAGTGATAGTGCAGTAAAAAAAGCTGCAGTACTGGCACACTCATTATGCACATTAAAGAAGTTAAGAGACACATTCTTCCAGAAAGAATGGGGAAAAAAAATTTTAAAAATCTGTGTTCTGAGGATGTTAAAAAATATACCTAAAATCATTGCTTCCCATCTTAAAACAAACCCAAACTCCCCAGAAAGCTTCATTACCGCAGAGGCTGCACGCGTTACTTGTGCCACCTTCTGGACAAAACACGCACTGGAAAACAAGAGCGTGTCTGTCCCCTGAAGCAAATACACAATATTACACTGGAAAAATACATTACTCCTCCACTGGTTATATTCTCTCAAAACAAGAACGAGTCTTTTCTTCTCACTCCCTGCCTTAAATGGGGAAAAACAGCCCACACTCCATGTGAAAGTGAATACCTCTTTGAAAGTCTAGGAAACTAGAAAGAAACTTTATAAAAGAAAGTAAATGTTAAGAAAAAACCCGTACTCCTAATTTATGTAGTCAAATAAGTCTGTGTCAAAGTTGTTCCGAGTAACTCTGAGGTGCCACATTCTCCCAACATATTATACAGGGAAACAGCGCACTTAGGGCAGGTTCTGGATTCCACTAAAAAACCAAAAATCCAAGTCTGACACTTAGGGCAGGTAGTCACCTTCTAGATGCAGAAACATGACCAACCAGCATAAAGGTATACAGATTCAGTGTGCACCTTGCCCCAACAAGGTAGACAGACTGTCAGCAAGTGCAACTGAAGCTGTAAATATCAAGGAAACCAAACCAGCCAGAAGCACACTTTCTTACATGTTGCTAGTTACCAGCTGGACTAAAGCTTTCTATTTCACCTCTGGACCTTTTTTCCAGGAGTTCCTGGAATTCTTTCCCTTGTTTCCTGCTTTCACATATGCCAAAACACCCTTACAATATCTCCTTCAAGACAACTTTTCTGAAAAGGTTTTTCTACTAATCTCGGAAGAATTTTACAGTGTTCTGAGACCAGAACTTTCACAGGTAATCCAGTTAAACAGAGAGGGAAGACAGGTACTGAATTTTACAACTTTTCTTATGCTGCAGCAAGACTACTGATGGCAGTAGAAGCAGATGTATCACAATTTCCATAATTAGACCCCTAGTTATGGGGAAGAGATACTTACTTTAGGTGCTCCATCCTTCTGAATGCCTACATCATTAGTTGCTATCCCCTTCACGCTACCATCTTCATGAAAAAGTACCTTTGGAAATATTTAAACAAACAAACAAAAACCATTGCAATGATCTGTACTTTGAATCTATCCATTAAAAGTTCTAAAGCAGAACTTCTAAGCAGTATGACTTTAATGTCAAACATGAAGGTTATGTATTCGTTCACATATTGCATGATCCACTCGCACTTTGCTGGATCTGAGCCAGGGAATTTAGACACAGAAACACAGTTTTCACAATACATATGTGTTAAAAGGAATGTTGCACATGTACAAATGATCATGACTGCTCTGAGATGAGGTTCCAAAGCCACTTTTCATATACACACACTGATGTCATTAGTACCTCAGCTGCTGCATAGCCTGGATATATCTCAACACCCAAAGCTTCTGCTTGTTCACCTAGCCAACTCACAAAGTGGCCCAGACGTACTATGTAATTTCCATGATTAACCATCGGAAGTCCTAGGCAAAAAAAGACACACACACATATAAAACATCAGACACTAAGCAAAATAACTGAGGCTGTGTACAGCAGATGTCACATCTACAGCTGCTGTCTTCAAGGTAATGTCATCTGTTATCACAGTCATCACCTACACAGAGTGTATCACTGTAACCTACTACATTCTACATACACTTGCTGCACTACACTGAATCAAACTTGTTTTGATTCATGGAGAAGTCTAAAATGACACAGAGGAAGTTGACCCTCTTCTCCCTCACTAAACTTTACCTGGAAGAATTGGCACCGGAATTCTAGATGTCTCTGTTAAAATTCCAAACTTGTCTTCAGTTACAGGAGTATTAAGTGGAGCCTACAAAAAATAAAATAGAAGAAGTAGAGAGTTATGTTTTCTTAGCCTACCCAACAGAAACAACAAAATCAAACAATCAAACTGGTAGTCAAGTGCAGGTTTAGTATAGCACTTCTATAGGAAGGTATCAGAAGGCAGAAGATAAAGTACTTCATGAGGCAGTCATCAGGCAAGAACCAACACAACTACTGAGGTTAAAAATATAAAATATGGCTTTGCAAATAACATCTATTGTACACAGGCTTGTACTACATCAATATTCTCCATCTTTCTAAAGAAGGCAGCTCAACTTGCACATTTATCACAGCAAGGCAAACCAAAGAGTTGATGGTTGACTTCTTGCAGCTCTCAGGTGATAGCAGGCAGCTGGCTGCAAGTCAGATGGCTGTTCTGGGAGAGCTGGCAGCTCATTTCCTGCTATCCTCCATCCTAAAATCATCTTAGGCCTTCGTTACACCACAGTGTCTGCACAGAAGTCAGTGTACTCAGTGCCATTTCCATGAAGTGCTATTGTACAGAAGCAGCAAGTCTGTCATTGGTAAGTACCAAGTATCTTCCTGCTCGTGCACAGGAGCTGGATTCTGCACAAAGGCAGCAAGTGCAGGGCACCCCAAGCTGCACCAGACATATTGTGTATATGCAGTAGGACTACTACAGAAAAGAGCAAAGGCCACAGCATATCTGTGTAGACAGAAAACTTTGAGCATTGTCAGACTACAGGAAACAGACTAAAAAGAAGGTACCTGTCTTTGTTTAGTTCCATCGACATATTTTAAAATGGTACTAATTACTAATGGTACCAGGTAGTAACTCATACCAGAATGAGTCAGATACGACGTTCATTACAAGTAATTAGTAATTAACTTCAGTATTTACATGCTCATACATACCCCTCGCTCTTTCCAGTCTGGAAAGAGTTCTTCTAAAGACCTTGGCTCGAGACAAGCACCAGACAATGTATGTGCACCAATCTGAGAAGCCTTTTCCACCAGACAAACACGCACTTCTTTGCTGTGCTCAGCAGCCAACTGTTTGAGTCGAATGGCTGCAGAAAGGCCTGCAGGGCCTGCTCCCACAATGACAACATCAGCTTCCTCTGCAAATCTTTCCATGTTTACACCTTCAATAGAAAAAAAAGATAATAATATAATCCAATCTCCCATTTCTTCCAACCCCTCTCTCACTAAACCTAAATCCTCACAGTAAGAACAACTGAAAAACCAAGCAGATACATACAGAACAGAACTAAATCTTGTTGTGACAATCACTAAACCAAAAGCTGCTTGTATATTTTCTTTATGAAAAGAAGCATAAAGTTTCTTCTCATGCTATTTTATAGCACTGAAGACACTCATTGTGAGATAGCAACCAAAAATTTCACTTGAAATATTAGTACTGTGTTTAAGCATGGAGAATTTCCATAAAGAGAAAAAAACAACACCACATTTTAGTGTCTTTAAAACTCAGCAATAATAATTTATTAAAAAAAGCAGCTTTTAAAGAATGCAATGTTTTTACCTTCCCATCGTTTGTCTTTGTCCCGAGGATGAATCGTGTAATGTGTAGTTATGCGAGGTACAGAGGTGGTAGAGGCACATCGTGAGACACGCAGTGATAAAAGACAATCTTTCTTTACCAACTTCAGAGCATGAAAGCACTGACGTGCTGCAAAAACAAGAAGCAACTTTGTCAAATCAGTAGTTTTCCAGATTTTTCAAAATTTCAGAGACGCAAGTGGCACAACACGTATGACAGCTTCCCCCCGCCAAAGGCCACTAGGTGATGTGAACATGAGGAACCATAAACACAGATTTTTAAATTTTCAAGGTAGGAGGATGCTGTGTAATTTTTTATCAGGGGAAAAAAAAAATAAGAAGCTTCCCCTTTAAGCATTCTTCACTCAGTACACAGGTCACACAGCTGACACAGGATAACATGTGTGTATACAGGTGAAACACATTTTAAGTTCCAATTTAATTTTGAACTTCAAAAGGTTTATTTCAGACTGCATTAAAAGTGACCAAACTGTAGAAACAGGACATGCAAGTTTAGCTCTTCTGACATCTCAACACATACTGAGACACAGCTTGGGCTACTAATACAAGACAGTTCATCTAAAGTACATGCCACAGTCTACAATAAAAGCACAGACTTAAACCCAAGTATGCTTAGCCAAAGCTAGGAACACTAGATACAGGTAACCTTTATCTTTGCTGCAGATACAGTAAGTGCTGCAAGAACAAATTAGAATTTCTTTGTAAGCAAATGGACCAAAAATAAAGTTTCGAATTATCAAACCAGAACTCTTTTCAAAATAAATGTGTGTGATTTGTATTAAAAAAACCTAGTATGGTCAGTATGAAAACTAATTATAGTTAAAAGGTCTGTGAACTAATGCCCTTGACTAGTAATTTTCCTTTCTTAAAGAATTCTCTGTTTTCAGGGATGAAGAAGAATAATACCATATTTAAAGCAGAGTATTTCTGCAAAACTACATAAGTAAAATCACCAGAGTGCTATGACTGAAATGTTTAGTTGAGAATGGCAATTGGCAAGGCCAGCACAAGCATCCTGTGTCATAATCCTGCCCAGTAAAAGTCAGGACACAGGTCTCTATATCCAAAGTAGCAAGTATTATCCATGTTGGCTCCTTAACAGGAATTCTGTACCTAACCAACATAACATAAAAGCTATTATACCACTTCACGATTCTTAGTTAACCTTTACCTGCAACCAGGCAGGATCTGAGAACAAGTACTCTATAAGGCTGATAACAACTACACCCATACATATATTTTATGAAACTTTACTTTCAGGATTTTTTTATTTGACCATAAGTGATGGTAGTAAGAATCAATCAGCACAATTTAAAAAATCAATTATTTCACACAGGCAAAAGAAGTGAAACTCTGCTCCGAACACGACTGATAATAACAGAGGTGGGTGCAAACGCTGGACGGGCAGATTTTTCCCCAGTGAGCGCAGTGAGCCTGTGCCACGACGCTATTGAGAGCTGACGGACTGGGAAAGCGATGGGAAACGCCTGGAGGAGCCAGGCGGTCCCCAAGGAGAAACTTTGCTCTGCGGCAGCTCTTTAGCAACAGCTGTCGGGATGCTAGCTGCACAACTATTTCCCAAGTAAAGGCACTCATACCACGGCTTTATTTTACCCTTCAAAGCAGGAGACACCTAGCGTTGCTCAAAAAACCCGCCCATCTTTTTACGCACCCAGCTGCAGGTGAATAAACCACGTCAGTGTCACAGAGCTCGGGCGCGGGCAGCGCTCACGCACTGCCCTGTCCTTCCTCCTTCGGGCGGGCAGAGGCCCTGGGCAGGGGGAGCCACGGGGTTCCCGCCCGCC